>JARYGA010000146.1:0-21895 GCA_030545235.1 Helianthus tuberosus | reverse complement strand
ATTAAAATACTAACGGGTCTTTAATTAAGCCAAAACTTAGACCGGTTAGTTTTAAGGAAATATACGGTTCCAACGCATGATTAAGCGAAGACTGGAATAGAATGTGTTTTAGACCCGACAAGTTTGAAGACTTGTATAATATGGGTAATCTAAACACCTTCTGGATTTTGAGATAAAAATGATAAGGTTTGACCCGTTTCGGCTAACTTATGCAAACAAGTTACATAAACCGAACCGAACGCGTAAGAAGCGTAACGGGTAACCATATGGGTCCTATACAGGTTTCCTAAGTTAATATGCCTTAAACATGTTGTGATATCAGTAGGATATCTTCCATTATGCCCAAAACGAGTTTAATCTCAAAATAAGCCTCGTAGGGGTATTTTGGTCATTTTAAAGATTATAAAAGAGATTAAATGAAGTTCTGAGATTCGGTTCCGAATACATCAGTAAAATAAATTATTTGAATAGGTCATATCAGTTGGTAATAGGTCTTATGTGGCAAAATGGTTTTAAACCCAATCTATGCGTTTAATACGCTTTAAAAGCCATTTTAAGCGATTTTCGGGTTATACAGGAAATCAGTGTTTTCCGAACAGGTTATAAAGTTCAAAATACTTTATTTATTATATAAAATCAATAGCAATTGGATTGGTATCAAAAGGGCTTGTAAAACTCATTTCATGGCCTAAAAGGGCATAATCGGTATTTACCGAATTAAGGCGATAACCCTAGGTTATGAGCAGGTTAAAAATAATTAAAAATCTTTAAAAACCCCAAAATATTATATTACATCAGTGGGTAAAAGGTTTGGTGTCAAAAATTGGGTTTAGATAGGCTTTATGCTAATTGCGCCTTTTAATTACTAAAAGGCGTTATAATTACGCTAATGAGCATAACTCCTAATCTAGACCTCCAACTGATGTAAACTTTTAGGGACAACTTTATAAATCAGTAATAAGGATTATTGTCATTTCACATTTCCAAAATTCTCGTTTTATGGTCAAAAGGGCATATTGGTCAACATTAGGCATTTAACGGAACCGAGTAAACGAATCGGACAATCAACGATCCAACCATAGAGGGTTATTCTAACATGTAGCCTGGTTCTAAGGAAGCTCTAAGGCATTTACAAATCATACTAAGTCGGGTCAGAACTGAAGTCAAAGCAAAAGTCAAAGTTTTGCGACTTTCGGTTCCGAACCGGGTCTAAATAGAAAATTGTCGGATCAAACAAGCTTAGACTAGTTCTTATACTTATTAACAAGTTATATGAGTGATAAAATAGGTTACATGCCTTCTATATTGTTAATTAGGCGTTAATTCGCAAATTAAGGTTCTGTTGACTTTTTCTAATCAACTTTGACCCGACATTTGATCTAGTTAGAACGGGAATCAGTGGGTTCCCTTTTAAGGGTTTATTGCCCACATAATTACCAACTTATAACTACCTTCAATTCGACTAATCACTGGACCATAAATGATTAATCGCTAAGTCAACCGTTAATTACGACGGTTTGACTTTTAAGCTTAAACTAAGTAAAAACTCAACTAAGAAAGGTTAAGCATACTTACCAAAGTCCTAATCACGATTAGGGATGCTTGGTGTCTGCTCTTGAGCTCCAGAAAGTCCCACAATTGCAGATGGAATGGATGATCAAAAATGTTTGCAAACAATGGCCTTTTATAGTGATTTTCGATCCATTAGATGATGACAACTAAGTCTATGAAGTGATCTAGATGAATAACAAGTACCCCTAAGCTCTAAAATCAGTAGGGGACGCGCATGGAATTGATAAATATCTCCATAAGTCGTTTCATGGACTTGAACAGCCAAGAAAAACGAGTTTCTGCATCTGGGACATGCTTGCGCACCGTAACGTCCATAGTGTTGAGGTGCGCAAGGACCTGGTCAGCATGATACATCTTTCAAAAGTTGATAGTTTGGCCCCTGAACTTCCAAACTTGATTTTTAAGATGCTTTCTTGCACTTGTAACCCCCAAACTTGACTTTTAAGGACTCCAAGTCATAAACTAACTTTGTTAGGTCCCCGGCTATTCACACGATCACCGAAAAGTCTTAAATTTCAACGTTGACGCTTTTAACCCCTCGTATACGAATTTGATCATAACTTTCTCATACGATAACGAAACTTTATGAAATTTTTATCACACATTCTAGTGAGCATAATTAATTGTTACAAAGCTACGGGTTTGCTAAAAGGTCACTCAGAGGTATACTTTAAACATGTTGACACATTTAACCCCTGTAGTTTGTAATCTCTCACTTTCTTTCATATTTAGCTTCGTATGATCCTTGATTTATTCGTTTAAGGGTATAAACATCATGTAGGGTTATTGTAAAATATATTTATCCATTGTTGACATTTTGAACCCTTATACTCACATACTTTCCTTGTTTGTCAACTTTAGTCCTTCTAGAGTATTCTTTCACACGTTCAAGTTTATGACACGTGTCAATACATTATAGGACATGAAATTTCGAGGTGTTACACCTGAGCTCTGATACCACTGGTTGGATCGTGTTCGTGACCCTAAAAGTCAGTTAAGGCAGTTCATCTTAGTTTACAGAGGCGGAATCAGAGTAAACCAAGTCACAATAGCTTTCTCCTTTCAATTTCTTTTCTATTAACACTTTTCTGAGACTTTACAATGAGTTCTGATGAAATTTTGTCAGCACCTCGTCTCTCATACTATGACCTGATCCATTTGAAATGAACATAGCACGTCCCTATTTATACTAAACACCCTTCCGTTTGAACTTGACACAACATGTTCAAACGGACACTCTTCAAACGGATGGATCATGTCCAAACGGACTGACACTCTCAAACGGACAGGACCATTTCAAACGAACAGAATCCCTAAAACATGTTCTAACCCTAATTCAAACACTATTTCTCACTCATACAACCTATCTAGACATAAGACTCTATAAGATGTAGTTAACAGACACTCAGTGCACCAACAGAATGAGGTCTTGTAAACCAAATGAATGTTGGAACTCATATGATATGGTTTAAAAAAAGCCTACATTCTGATTTGAAACTTATCCTAAGTGCTTATTTAACGCGTAATTTGCGCAAAAGCGCGTTCGGATGGCCTAACTAGTCCTATGACAAGTATTATATGCCTAAACATGTTTAATTATGTTGCATAATCAGTTTAAGTGAAAAAAGTTTGGTTACATATGCTTAAATTGAAATTATGCGTAAAAAGGGCATTTTGGTCATTTTCCTAAGGCATATAAACTACCTATCATACAACTAATCAAACTAAGTGACCATAAGGTATAACCTCAGAAGGTTATTCCCTATACAACTATGGTTACAAAATATGTTTGGTCGGATCCTAGTGATCGACCAAACGGGTCGGGTTCGAAAGTCTAAGTGGTTGTTTAGACCGCATAACTTACGACCCTAAATAAGCACTAAACTCGAAGTGACGTGTTAAACATATTAAAACATGTTTAACTAAGTTAGAAAACTGATTTGATATCAAAACAAAGTGTTTTGATACCCGAAAATAATTTCGTCGAAAAATGCACATAATCGTGCATTTTGACCGAAACTTTGACTCGTCACTTCGACTAGTCAACGTGGTAATCAGTTTGTATAACTGCAAGGGATTATAACCATCGTGATTACACACACGTTGCAAAGTTCGATTGAACTTTGACTTGACCAATTCATGGTCAAAACCGAAAGTCAAACAGTAGTCAAACTATTTGACTTTCAGCTTGTAATTGCTGAAATAAAAGAACTAGCCATGAAAGAACACTTACAAGTGCTCTAAGGCTGCAAAAAAGACTAGAATAACTCAAGTAGGTGGTCACCAAAAGATGGCAGCCTCCACTTAGAGTTCAAGAGGAGAGAAAATGAGAATGAGCAAGTTTTTGAGCATAATTTGAAGCCTATTTATAGTGAATTTAAAGCCCTTAGATCATGCCAAGTGTCTTGTGTGTTCTCCAAGGATTAATAGGATGATTACAAGTGGTTGGACATGGATTAAAGCCTTGGAGATCACTTAATTATGCCCACAAGATCAAACACCATGAAGAAAAGACAAGCTGTGCAGCTGAATTGAGAAATCTGTCCAAACTGCCCTATCACGTCGCGCAACCACAATAGCCTAGGGCTGTCGCGTGGCGCGACCCCTTGCTGCAGACTTTCAGAACTTGTCAGCTTTGGTCCCTTCACACTCTTAAATGTATTTTTGACGTGTTTAACCCCTGTTAACCCATTTTCAAGGCTCTACAAGGATGTTAAAGCATAGAGGACTTGAAATATACTTGGAAATATCATGGATGTCGGTTCGTTTGGTCGTACGGTCACGTTGTTCGGTTAATTACGACGAAACTCGAATGGACGTGAAAATGATCCAAATTGCGCAACGAACGGTATTTTTGCATCCCTATCACTAAAATAATATATTTTAGAGATTAATTTTTTTTTGTATGTTCGGATATGGCCAGAACGCGAGATATGCACGTTTATGCAAACTTTTGTAGTTTTTGATGCTTTTAGTCCCTGTTGATCAAATAAGCATATTTTCTCACACCGAACCCCTCAAAGCTTATTTCTAAGCTATGTTAAGGGTATTTAGGGTATGTTTAGCTTATGATCTTGTTCCGGAGTGTTTGTTGCTATACGAATTGGCAGATTTTTGCAGTTTGTAGCAAATAGTCCATGTGATCGAATAAACTTGTTTTTGCCATACCAAACCCTTCAAAACTTATTTCTAAGTTATGTAAAGGTTATTTAAGGTATGTTAAGCTTATTTCACTATTCCGGAGTGTATGTCATGTTAAACTGATTACGTTTACGTAACAGTTTGCGTATAACTTCCAGAAAAGCTTCTTGAGAGTTTGGAATCATACGAAATTTGATATGTGTACTTGTCACATGTAAATGTACAAATCCCGGGAATGAAACACAATATTTCGTTGGATTCGTATTTGTATGATGATCGTAATGGGCACAAATGTCACAAGCTCCCCTACTTTAGGAAATTTCGTCCCAAAATTTAATTTAGAGGAAACTTGTAAGAACAGATGTGGATGATTTGCTTTCAAATAAATCCTCTGATCCCTGAGTAAAACTCTGGGCCATGTCTGGATTTCCAGCGAACTTTGTTAATTGTACTCGTCTGTTGTTTGTAGGAATGAGTTCGGATCCGGAGATTTAAACTCCATTCCAATAAGTTTGTGTATGATTGTTCCGAATCTCAAGAGTGACATGTAATTGTCAAAATGATATCCTTGTTGTAGTAAAATATGGAAAGCGTGTGAATTCGATAAGAAGTTGGAGTTTCGAATAACGGATGGAGAGAATGTTTCCTATGAAGACTATTATAGGAAACTTGTGTGTGCTCGAAATTGGAGTCAGAGAGTATAACATAAAACAACATTGTTCAAGGTCCAGAACTTCTATTAACTCAAATAACGTCATGCTTGCAATGTAATATGGAACACTTATATATAGGAAGTACCATCGGCGTATCCACCATGCCCTTATTACATTGTTCCCGTTTCGTTATTCTTATCACTATAGGTTCTTACACATAACAAAACTTGTTGTGGTTTCTGTGCACTGAATTCCATAATTATGTATGCATCCATAATTACGTAATTCCTTGCACAGTCCGCACAGTTCATTTTATAATTTGTAGGGGAAAATCAAACGAATAATCCTGTGATGACTTAACTAGACTACCATAGAGTCTCTTTAACTAGATCAACGAGTGATATCTTTAAATAGACCACCAAAGAGTCTCTTCATGTCACACCCTGACTTTTGCGGAAGCGTGATTATGGTGTGACTTTCTTAATATCATTGCATTCAATCATAACAACAACTATATGATAAAACCATAGGTTTGTCATCCATCGAATAAGTTTAAAACATAACAACATTGTTTAAAAATGTAGACTTCAATTTCAAGTTTTACAATCATACCAAAATGTTTATAAGTTCACTAAGGACTCAACGAAAGATATTAAATAGAACCAAGGGTTGGGAGACGTGTCTCGTCCAGGAATAAGACACACCGACCAAACCCAAAGACCATTGATGACATCTTTATTTCAAACGCAGCATAAAAACTTCCAACGCCCACCAGATCCACTTACTAGTTTTCTGAAATACATGTAGTTTGAAAACATCAACAAAAGTTGAGCGAGTTCATGTGTTTAGTATGTATGCATGAATCATCCTTGAAAACCTTTGTATGTGTGTATGTATGTACTTGTAAACTGGTATGTAGCAACAGGGAAAAATAGATCAATTAACGTGTAGCTAATACATTAATATAAGTGACATGGCATAGGAAGCACTCAAACCTGTATGTGTATTTCGTACCGGCCCCTCCGGCGGAACGACATAGTCACCACATGCGGCCAACTCGCAGGCCCATGGGTGGGGCTCGCAACACCCAATAGATCTATCACTCATGCACCTCGGTCCTTATACAAGGCTTAATGGTCTTAAGATAATGGCCTACCCATTCACGTGATCTAGCAGTACGTTCCTTAGCTAATAATACCATTGTAATTATTTGTAAACACTATGTAACATGTATTTCACCTCCGAAGTATAAAACAAAACAGTTTAAAGAAAAGGGGGACATGAACTCATTGTTTTGCGTTCCTTGTATCCGATGTAACTCAAAGCTTCCTCTAGAGCGCACGACTACCTACATGCGTACTACGGTCCATTAGACGAGCGGGTTGTGCCTTGACTTGGTAATGATTAGTGTCTTTGAGTTATGTTTTCAAAGTGTCTTCATTAATATTTCAAGTGTATAATTATTTGTTAAAATAATTAATATTTCAACTCAATACTTCTCAAGTATTTAAACATGTATATCTTTCCCAAGGATGGGTATATTTGTATTCTTATATTTGCATAACTTGCCATGTATTGGCGTCGTATTCTTTTTAATAAGTATCCAATATATTTCCAAAACAATATATTTTCAAGTCTCACTTAGAAAATATATATAAACTTATTTTTATCTAACATAATGTATTCCAAGTTTATCCAAGAAAATATATATTTTTTCCCAAAAATCATATATCTTCTAAAAATTCCAAGAAAAACATATTTTACTTCTCCAAAATAATATACTTTCTCCTTGTCGAAAATATGACATACTTTGTAATATTTACAAAAATCATACTTTCATTTCTTTTGTATCCAAAATAGTATTTACCAAAAATATGCTTATAACGGTATTTTCTGGAATATTTTGTAAGTTACGTTCTATCGTTCGGTTCCACCAAATTAAGTGTGTAACTTATATATTTATCCATATGGATTTTTGGTATTATTTTGGATTGTAATTTCTTGGTATTAGTTACATTATTTTAACCCTAAATTAATATAACTAATACACAAAGTTTATGTAGAAAATCCATGGTTAAAATACACTTATAAATACTTGTTTGAAAATATTTTTTTTCCAAGTGTTTATATTTTTAGAAAAATTCGCCATAGTTTCCCCTAAAAATGGAGGTTTTCATGCTTTTAAAGCATATCATTTTTAAAATCATCACAACAATCAACAACTTAACCTACACTTACCAAGTGCCATAACAATGCTTTTACATAACAACATGAACTTGAACTTTTATAAAAACTTGTAGTAACTTACTAGTGTTTTTAGTAAGTCTAGTTACCTTTAGAAATATGATTATTAATTTATTAACATCATTCTTGAAGATTTTAGATCTTTACAACTTGTATGATGATTTTTCCAAAAATCATTCTCTTGAATTTTTCTTGTAAACAATGTATTCTTATACTTGTTTCACCACTAGAAACATGATTAGTTTTCTTTAAAAACACTGTTTTTGTAAATCTTGTGATTTAACTTGGTTTCTTTGGAAAACTATTTTTGAAATCATCCACCTTTATGTCTAGTAAACATGTTATATGCTTCATTATTCACAAAATCATTTTCATTTTTCAAGTTCATGAAAACATAAAGCATGATGATCTTGGTCTTTCACAAGATCACCACCAAAACTTACTAGATCATGTGTTAAATCATAATCTACTAGGTTTCATATGATGTCTAACATCATAAACACAAATAATCAATCATCAAGAAGCAAAACAACACTAAACAACATGATTTCTTTAAGATTTCTTATAGCCTTATGCTTTTGTTCGTGATTCATCTTCAAGTTTATTAGTGTTCTTCATAATAATCAACATGAATCTTCTTTTAACCACTACTAATAGATGAACAATGGAGTGTATGAAGTTCTTACCACTAGCTCAAGGCTAGGGATGATTCAAGAGGAGAAAACAAGTGGATAAAAGCACTAGAGAGAGGTCCTTCAACTTTCAAGAGCACCAAGCTTCCTTGTATGGCTCCTTACACCTTGTGTACACCTTGGAATGTATGAGAATGAGATGGAAATGAGGGTGGTGGTTGTTGGATCTGAGTTTCTTTTTGATTGTATTTTCGTTTGTAATTAAGATGGAAATGAAAGAGTTGTGCAGCGGAAATAAGATGAAAGCAAACTTTGCATACAATCAAACGAGAGTAATACTTTTATCAAACATCTTTACACAATGAACCGAAAGATTGAATTTATTTCAACAACGATTACAATGATTGATGTAAGAATGCAAACTCCCCCTCAGCCAGAGCTCAGTAGTTTGTTCGTGCAAAGAAGACGATGTGGTGAAAGAGCTAATAGAACAGTACAAAGTACTGAACTATTTATAGGCACTTGCAAACCACTGAGCATCTTAGCTGACGTCACCATGAAAGTGACATCTAACCTCCTAACAAACTCTAACCTCTGATCTATACAAACACTGATGTACTAACTACTGCTATTACATTACATTACATAAAAGACACATAAACAACTGCTGTGAACCCAGCAGTGCTTGTCCGGATCAGCAGTACTTGACTCAAGGCAGTAGATTAAGTCAGCAGAGCTTTGGTCTTCTATCAGTCTTTAACACTTGACAGTAGATGCAAGGCAGCAGTTTTGGATCAGCACTTGGTAAGATCAGTAGATAGGAGATTAGCAGATGCAAAGCCACTTTCAAGGGGAGAGATTTGCATGAACTAATCTGTAAACATCTGCTTATTCTGGATCCACTGCTCTGATCCAGTTTTGGCTTTAATTATCTGTTCCTCTGATAGGGTTCAATCCCAACAATCTCCCCCTGGAACAGATAATGCCAAAACTCTTCATTATTTGTGGAATTCTTTATTGCCTCAACAACAGCTCCCTTATCTGACCTTTAAATTGTAATTCAAAGTCTAGGGCATCTGTATCTTCATCATCCCTGCTGAGTGGAAGATCAAGGAGATCCTGCAAATCTTCAAGACTCAGGCCAAGAGCTTGTTCCCTTGATATTTTCTCCACTCCTCCACCAGACCTGAGCAAAGTCAATACGCAGGTCTGTTTGTCAGTTTCCCACTTTTGTATTTTTGAGCCTGGTGGGTTTCTTGGGAGATGCTTATTTGCAGAAGTATTTGGAGAGGCTGGCCTATTCATGACTGGCTGAGAAGTATTTGCAGTTTGATCCAAACCAAGAGTTTCCATGATCATTTTCTTTATACCCTCTTTTCCAAGGTCTTCACCTTCCATTAACTCTTTGATGGTTTCAGCAATCAGCTGTTTGTGTGGCCTTCTTTTGTAGATGGCAGCACCAACTGGAGCTGTGGATCTCCTGATTTGCAGCTTTGATGGTCTTTTTGAAACCGCTGCTTCAGGATAGTCAGGCTTTTGAGGAACTGTGGGATCTTTCTTTCTTAATTGTTCCAACTTTTTGTAAGTAGCCCTGACCACATCTTCTTTCCATCTAGCAACTTGTCTTTTGTTACCATATTCAGCTGCTACCAGTTCCTCTTTCATTCTTTTCAGCTCTTCCTGTTTGTCAGGTACATTCTTTCTAAACTTTGCCCAGTTAGGAGGAGTGTGAGTGACCTTCCTTTTTATCATGTCTTGAATTCTTGCAGCTTCATCTTCAAGCTCAGGAACAGTCCACTCTTTGTACATATATCTCTCTCCTTTGTACTTTTTGTGAGCCATGATGCTTTCAATGTAGTCTTTCTTCAGAGATTCAGCTGCTCTTTCAGAAATTTGTTGACTAACATTTTTTGCAAATTGCTCTAGGGATCTGACTTGTGTGAGCAGATATTGATAATTTCTTGAAATTTCTTTGTCAGACTTCCCTCGTGTGTTTCTTTTTGAGATATCCTCTGCTTGCTTGGCTTTAATTTCCAAGTATTCATCAACATTTTTAGGCCAAGGATATCCCTTTATTGATGGCAAACTCCTTTTGGCAGGGTCATCCTCATAGTAGAAGGATTTTATTTCATCTCTAACAGCTGCTAGTTCAAGAGGAAATTGAACACCTGCAGGAGGTAAGGGCTTGTACATTGGAACTGCAGAGAGAGGAATAGGTTTTGGTATTGTGACAAGAGCTAAAGATTTTGAAGATGTTTGTGGTGGTGATGTGTCATCATCTTTTAAAATTAGCCTTCTCCTTTTTGGTTTAGGAGAGACTGATGATGTTTTGGATGGAACAGTGGTGGTAGATGTTGTGGCAGTGGATTGTGATTGACTAATAGCTGTTGAAACAACTAGTGTTTCAACCACTGTTGTCATTACAACAGATGTTATAACATCTGCTGTCTTCTGCTGTATGTCAGCAGGTGTTGTTTTTGGTGGTGATGATGGTAAAGCGGTGGATGTTGTGTGTGTTGATGGAACAACTGTTTGACAAACAGTAGTTTTTGTAACTCCTGTTGCATCAGTTGTTTTGTATGGTGGTTTTTGAGCAGACTTTGAACGTCTGATAGGAATGGATTTGGGTTGCCTTACTTTTCTAGTAGGCCTCTTCTTTTCCTCAACAGGATTTTCATGATCCCTTGACCCAGAAGTACCCTGATCTGGTGTCACGACCCCCGACCCACCCTGGACGGAATCGGGAATCGTGAACAGCCCGGCGGTACCGGTGATTATTTTAAAAACATTGCAGCGGAAATTTCATCAGGACCGTGAGTTAGGAAAAATATCAGAGTTTAGAAAACACCGGATTTTATTGAAAGAGATGGGATAAACCCATATTTTATAAAGTGAATTTTGTTTACAATATTTCTTAATTTGATTTAAATAAAATAAGCCACTTCTTGAAGCCTTTTCAGTGTCGTATCCAGCTCTTATTCCACTTACCTGAAAAATGTTTGAAAAAGGTTTTGTCAGCGATAACACTGAGTGAATTCATTCCATTTTTATAAATATATTGTTATACCTTACAGTATTAAGGTTTTTATATTTACCCAATTCACTCAGTATTTGTCAAATAATGACAGTTCCAATGTGACAGTAATCATATCAATTATTGACTTCACTTTAGTCTGATAGTGAATTCATCAAATAAATGTATTTGACTATTATTCAATTTATCTGTCCCTAGGCGATTCCTGTGACTATAATCATATCAATATTGATTATTCTTTCAATTAATGATTCTGGTTATATCACTGTTGATCATTCTTTCAACTAATGATTCTATAACACTGTTGATCATTCTTTCAACTAGTGCTTTCGGTCATGTCACTGTTGATCATTCTTTCAACTAGTAACTCAAATTATATTACTGTTGATCATTCTTTCAACTAGTAATTCTTTAACACTGTTGATCATTCTCTCAACCAGTGTCTTTGGACATAATGATGTCCCGTGACATTTCTTTGTCAAATATATATTACTTTTGGCATAAAACCATTTAATCCAGAAAAATGACATATATCAATTTATATCAAATTACTATAACTTATCAAGTATGTTAATTAAATAATTGTAATATCATTATTTAATATTTTAACGTGACTAAGACTAAAATATAATCTTAGTAAAATGCATAATTTCTACTGTTTTTGTAATCATGATAATATTAACTAACTTTCTGGTAAATAATAATAAGAATCCAATAATATATAAAATCTTTCATACCAGCAGTTAATATAAAAACTTAATTTACTGTAAGTATAACTGGTAATTATTTAAGATTCTGTAAAATCTTTGTAAATATAATTGTTTCACAAAAAGGTGATAAAACTGTGAGAAAATATAATGGACTCACAAACTGTGAGAAAAGAGAAATGAACTCACATTGCAGATTTCTATGGGCAAAGCTTAGTCTACAGATAATCCTTGATATATTGCAGATTTAATTTGAGCAGAGCCTAGCCTATTGATTAACCTTTTTAACCTAATGCACATGAACTAGGTAAGTAACTTAATATAGCATTTTACGATAACTCACGAGATCATATTCTCACAACGAATGACAAAGTGCAATACTTCATCCATCGAATTAACGATGATCCGTTGAATTAACAACGAACGACAAAGTATAATACTTTACCTATCGAATTAACGACAATCCGTCAAATTAATGACGAACGATAAAGTATAACCCTAATGTGGGCGGCACTTAAACATCCATTGGATATATGGATCGATCGGACAATGAATCGTAATAGCGATTAAGTTAATACCCTGTTCTGCAGCACCCCGCTATACTTAATTTGAGATTTGTGTGTGTTAATTAAAGTATACAGACAATAACTCGAAGAATTGGACGAATTCTTTCGTCGTTTGAACACCAGAAAGCGAATGCCAATGTCCTCTATTTATAGGTGAAATTTGGTCTGCCCTGCGCATCGTAGGCTAAAGATGCCATACGCATCGTATGGTACCCCTGCGCACCGTATGCATAAAAGCCCTGCGCATCGTATGGGTTCCATTTTCACTATATGCTTGCCACGTGTGTTTCCAGTCTTGCTGAGTCGACGATATCATAAATTTCAACTTCTTGAGCACGCAAAATTAGATAGTCATCAACTAGGGAATGCCCCCCCTGAGTTTTAGGGGCCCTAATCCTGATTCTGAAAATTATGAAAATCTTAGGGTTTGCACAGAATTATTTGGGTGTCTCAATTTAGGGTTTCCTATTGGTCAAATTAATTTAATAATTATGACTTTTGATGAGAGTCGTTACATTCTCCCCATCTTAATAAAAAATCTCGTCCTCGAGATTTGCTGAATAAGTAGGAATATATTTTCTTCATCTCAGGTTCCAGCTCCCAAGTGTATTTGGGTTATGATATTTCTTTTAGACTTATATCATATTCTAGTTAATAAAACAATATTAAAGTAGATGACACAGAATCAAATTTTGTGAATATGAGTTGTACAATAGGTAGGATTCAAAGATTCAACTGAATTAGTTCAAGAAATCGATGTCAAACGAAATGAGATGAAATGATATAATTTCCAAAGTGACTAGGTTCAAGTCAAAAGATATCTGATCAAATAGATATTTAGAATGAATGTAAAGAATTTTTAGAATCAAATAAAAATTCTTTTGTCAAAAGAAAGCTTACTTTGATTGGCAACTGAAGAAGACTCTGAATCAACAAGTTCAAAATGAAATAGAAGCACGAAAATATTTTGTCAACTATCGAATCATAACAAGAGAAAAATCAGTGTGTTGACATTATTGAATTTGCAAGGATACACTGGAATACAATAGAGTTTAGTGTATCATTGTCTTAATACATAATTGCATCAAGACTACTTTCAAATGATGAGTCAAACGAAATACATACGTGATTTTGAAAGATTCGTATGCTTATGATTAGCTCAAGCTACAAATTTATAATGACGCCGCAAGGTGTCGTAAGGATTGAAATAATTCAATAATTACGGTGACTGAACAATTTCACCGTGTAATCAACTGAAAGCTTTAATGAAGTAATTTTGGATATTCAGTTCGAATAGGATTTTCAAATGAAATTTTTAGAAATTTCGATAAATGATGAAAGAAACGTTAAGAGGTACACCGGAATATGTTATGAATTTGTGTACACTTATCTTAACACATAATTGTATTAAGACTGTTTAAGATGATGAACCAACAGAAATTAAAATTCGTTCATCAGGAATGAAAATGAGATTATCTCAAGATTCAAATTTAAAGAAAATGCCACCACAAGGTGTCATAAGAATTGAAAATAGTAGTGGTGAATGAAACAAATTTCACCATGCTTTAAATCAAGTGAAGTAAATCCGAATGTTTCAAATAAATCGAGTAAGATTGAAATCAAAATACTTGAATAATGTTTTTCGATCAAAGATGATAAAACAATAAGGATTACGAAATGCTCGATTGTTGATATAAAAATCTTTAAGAGATACACTGAAATATGAAATGAAATTGTGTATCATTATCTTAGCACATAATTGTGTTAAGATTGATTTTATAGAATAAATCAACAAAACGGATTCAATAGAAATGAATAATTAAACCCGTATATGAGATTAGCACAAGCTTCAAATTTTGTGAAAACGTCACCACAAGGTGATCGTGACCAAATAAATGATTCAGTGAAAGTGAAAACCAAACAATTCTGTTATGGTTTTGAATAGATGAAGTACTTTGACAGAATGTATTTATTTATAAACTTTTATTTGTACTAGGGTCAAATAATAACTTAACTTAGATACTACATATCAGCGATTACGTCTGGAATCATTTCTGCTTTTTGCGTAGTAAGTACGAATGCTCGCGCGTTCTTCTTAGCTCCGTCTGCAGTTCTGGCCTTGTTGTCAAATGTTTTGGTTAATTTTGGGCAATATGGTTTAATGTGTCATGTTTCTCCGCAATTGAAACAAACAGTAGTTTTCCTTCTACACTCTTCCTCTGTATGTCCGGTCATCTTGCAGAAGTTACAGTAGGATGTTCTCCTAAAACGGCATTTTTCTGAATGCTTTTTGTTACAGCTTCTGCAGATAGGTTGCTCCAATGACGGCTCAGTTCCTGTCTTCTTGTAGAATTCTTGGGAAATTTTCTGGGCTAACTCTTTCTTCTTGTTTTCTTCTCTTGTGCGAATTAGTCCATCTGTCAACATGTTAGCTAGTTCGACTGCTTCTTCAATAGTCTGTGGTCTAGTGGCCTTAACTATGTCTCGAATTTCACTAATTAATCCCCAAATATAACGAGAAATAAGTACAGGTTCTGGCGAAGCCAGAGTTGGTACCATTCTTGCATATTCGAAGAACGTTGTCGTATATTCACGACAATTCACATCTATCATTTTATGATTTAGGAACTTGTTAGCTATTCGTTCCTTTTCATAAGGAGGACAGAATTTCCTTTCTATCATTTCCTTGAATTTTTCCCAGTTCATGGCATAAGCCATACCACTTCCTTTTGCCTGAAGAATTGTATTCCACCATTCTAAAGTTTCTTCCTTAAAGAGATTAGATGCATACATCACCTTATCTTCTTCGGCACATTTGCTGATTGTAAGAACAGCTTCCGTCTTTTCCAACCATCGCAGAGCAGCTGTAGCTCCTTCACTGCCGGCGAACTCAGTTGGTTTACAAGCTAGAAATTCTTTGTAGGTACACCCGAGAGTCATCGCCTTCTTTTTCTTAGGAAATGGGGTTTTGATAATATCATCATTACCTCCATTAACACTATGGCTAAAACCATCGTCACGAGTATGCTTGCTACTCACAACTTTGGTAGGTTCTACGGTATTTTTAACAGCTTTAATTATTGAAGGTAAAGCATTAGCTATTCCTTGAGCTATTAAATTTTCTATAGTATTTTTATCCAAAGGATTTTCATTATTAACATGAACTTCTGGATTATGTGGTACTTCATTCGACATCTGAATTGCAAACATTTTCACATATTAACATCACAGAAAACAAGCAATACTTCCAGGATATTATATGTGCATATTGACATATATATATTCATATGGAACACATATGTTAATTTGTATCAGTTTCCTAACTTTATTGTTTAAGTTTAGGTATTAAAAAGAACACCTAATTAGCTTAAACAAGTGGCTCTTTGAGTTTGGCTCTGATACCACCTTCTGTCACGACCCCCGACCCACCCTGGACGGAATCGGGAATCGTGAACAGCCCGGCGGTACCGGTGATTATTTTAAAAACATTGCAGCGGAAATTTCATCAGGACCGTGAGTTAGGAAAAATATCAGAGTTTAGAAAACACCGGATTTTATTGAAAGAGATGGGATAAACCCATATTTTATAAAGTGAATTTTGTTTACAATATTTCTTAATTTGATTTAAATAAAATAAGCCACTTCTTGAAGCCTTTTCAGTGTCGTATCCAGCTCTTATTCCACTTACCTGAAAAATGTTTGAAAAAGGTTTTGTCAGCGATAACACTGAGTGAATTCATTCCATTTTTATAAATATATTGTTATACCTTACAGTATTAAGGTTTTTATATTTACCCAATTCACTCAGTATTTGTCAAATAATGACAGTTCCAATGTGACAGTAATCATATCAATTATTGACTTCACTTTAGTCTGATAGTGAATTCATCAAATAAATGTATTTGACTATTATTCAATTTATCTGTCCCTAGGCGATTCCTGTGACTATAATCATATCAATATTGATTATTCTTTCAATTAATGATTCTGGTTATATCACTGTTGATCATTCTTTCAACTAATGATTCTATAACACTGTTGATCATTCTTTCAACTAGTGCTTTCGGTCATGTCACTGTTGATCATTCTTTCAACTAGTAACTCAAATTATATTACTGTTGATCATTCTTTCAACTAGTAATTCTTTAACACTGTTGATCATTCTCTCAACCAGTGTCTTTGGACATAATGATGTCCCGTGACATTTCTTTGTCAAATATATATATTACTTTTGGCATAAAACCATTTAATCCAGAAAAATGACATATATCAATTTATATCAAATTACTATAACTTATCAAGTATGTTAATTAAATAATTGTAATATCATTATTTAATATTTTAACGTGACTAAGACTAAAATATAATCTTAGTAAAATGCATAATTTCTACTGTTTTTGTAATCATGATAATATTAACTAACTTTCTGGTAAATAATAATAAGAATCCAATAATATATAAAATCTTTCATACCAGCAGTTAATATAAAAACTTAATTTACTGTAAGTATAACTGGTAATTATTTAAGATTCTGTAAAATCTTTGTAAATATAATTGTTTCACAAAAAGGTGATAAAACTGTGAGAAAATATAATGGACTCACAAACTGTGAGAAAAGAGAAATGAACTCACATTGCAGATTTCTATGGGCAAAGCTTAGTCTACAGATAATCCTTGATATATTGCAGATTTAATTTGAGCAGAGCCTAGCCTATTGATTAACCTTTTTAACCTAATGCACATGAACTAGGTAAGTAACTTAATATAGCATTTTACGATAACTCACGAGATCATATTCTCACAACGAATGACAAAGTGCAATACTTCATCCATCGAATTAACGATGATCCGTTGAATTAACAACGAACGACAAAGTATAATACTTTACCTATCGAATTAACGACAATCCGTCAAATTAATGACGAACGATAAAGTATAACCCTAATGTGGGCGGCACTTAAACATCCATTGGATATATGGATCGATCGGACAATGAATCGTAATAGCGATTAAGTTAATACCCTGTTCTGCAGCACCCCGCTATACTTAATTTGAGATTTGTGTTTGTTAATTAAAGTATACAGACAATAACTCGAAGAATTGGACGAATTCTTTCGTCGTTTGAACACCAGAAAGCGAATGCCAATGTCCTCTATTTATAGGTGAAATTTGGTCTGCCGTGCGCATCGTAGGCTAAAGATGCCATACGCATCGTATGGTACCCCTGCGCACCGTATGCATAAAAGCCCTGCGCATCGTATGGGTTCCATTTTCACTATATGCTTGCCACGTGTGTTTCCAGTCTTGCTGAGTCGACGATATCATAAATTTCAACTTCTTGAGCACGCAAAATTAGATAGTCATCAACTAGGGAATGCCCCCCCTGAGTTTTAGGGGCCCTAATCCTGATTCTGAAAATTATGAAAATCTTAGGGTTTGCACAGAATTATTTGGGTGTCTCAATTTAGGGTTTCCTATTGGTCAAATTAATTTAATAATTATGACTTTTGATGAGAGTCGTTACATCTGGATGATCCATTCTGTCCACCCTGGCTTTCCTTTTGGCCTCTCTATCTCTTTTCACACTTGCAACTGCTTCTGCTAGTGCATTTGTTGTCACATCAATCTTCTTGCTGCCATCTGGCAAAGGGATCTTTTTGGTCATGTTTGAATTCTCTGGTTCAAGATAAAGACCATCTTCTATACCCTTCTTTTTCCACTCCTTAATTTTCTCCCCCTTTTTGTCATTATCTTCTCGGAGGTCATAAATGAAGCGTACTTTTGGAGGAGCAGTGCCAGTGGTGTGCAAGATCTGAGTTTTGAGAGCCTTTAAGTCAGCCTGAGTGTTCTTGAATCTTGACTCCATTGCATTTCTCAGCTGTTGTACATGTTTTTCATGTTGCTGATCTGCTAATTGTGCTTGTTGTTGGAGAAAAGATTGAAATAGATTCCAGAGCTCATTTGTAGCAGGTGCCCTTTGTGGAGCAAGTGCTTGAGGTGGAACAGCAGTTGATTGTACCTTCTGAACTTGTAACACCTGTTGTAGCATATCTTTGAGTTCTGCAACTGAGTTATCAAGCTTTGCAATACGATCCGTCAATTTCTGGTACTTTAAACCATCACCCAAGTTAATGGGATCATCTGATTTCCCACTAGCAGTGGTTTTATCAGTGGTAGATGCAGGGAATATACTCCAAACATTAACCACTGATGCCCCTTTTTCTTGGTACTGGGGTCTTCTTCCTTCAACACTTGACAACCTTTTGATGTTGCCAGTAGGATAAATAAATCCACTGGTGGTTGGCAGAGGTGCTATAAAAGGAATTGCCTCCAAGGAAGTCTTATGAATGTAACCACTGTCCAAATGTAACCCAGTGGGTGTAACAGTTGTAGTGGCTGCTTCACTTGGATTACCACCAAGAGTTACTTATAACTCAAGGGGTGTAACCTCCTCAGGTTGTGTTGGTGGGTTAGCAAAGATTGATACATCAGACCCAGTCAGTTGTTGAGGTATATTCTCATTAACAGGTGATTGAGAAGGACTGGATAATGCCTGGTTCAAATCAATTGCATCCAACAGTGGTTTTATTGGTGAAGGAATTTTGGATGTGATGGGTGGTGTAGAAATAGGATGTGTCCCGGGCATTGGACTGTGGATGATAGAAACGAGTGTTTCCAGAGCATCATGATGTGGAGACCCTATTTGTACAACCTGTTCTTTTTGTGAAGAAGCAGGAGGAGTTTTGGTTATGGGTTGAGATATTTGTACCAACTGCTGTGAGGAAGTAGCAGCAGTGGTTTCTTGTGACTTTTGTGTTGTCACTGGCAGGAGCTCTGGTATCTCATCCTCCAGAGATGCCTTTTTGATGGGTTTGGGGGGGTTTTTGTGTTTTTCTTTTTGTTGGCTTTTTGGTGAGTTTAGGTGTGGGTTTCAAAACAGTTGTGCTGCTGCTTTGATCACCTTGAGCAGTGGGCTCAGCAACAGATACCTGAGGAGCAGTTGTAACTGCTAAAATCTGCTCAGGCACCTCTGCTTGTGTTTTGCAAGGTGCTAACATCCTTGAAAAAGTTTCAGTAGTTAAACTATTTATTTGAGTAGGATCACCTTGGTTTATTAAAGCTAAATCATCCTTACTGAATTTCTTTGAAAAATAGTAACTTAAAAACCTTGGAAACAGTAAGAATGATTTTGTTTCAACATTATTAACCAAATCTTTAAAAATTTCCCGAGAGTAGTTAAAATTTTCTCCTTGAAGAATAGTATATCCCAGATTTTGAATCTTTAAAGGGATTTCATTGAAAGAAGTGGTTTTGTTTGAAACACATAGTAGGAGGGTATGAAATAAAAATCTGGTTGCAGAAGGAAAATAACCTTTTTCTAAGGTAATTTTCTTCATCATTGTGACTTCATACCCTCTCTCAATGAAGTCAGTTTGCAACTCGTTTTTAGTGAAAGAGATTTTACCTTCTTGATCATCGAGTTGAAAGACCTCTGAAATGGATTGTGGCGTGATTTGGACAGCTTTACCCTTTATAGAAGAGTTTATGGTGGTTGCAGTGTCTCCTTGTTTTTCAAGGGTTGCATTCGTCCAAAACTCCCTTTGGGTCGCCAAATAGATTGGTGCATCGGCGATGAACAAAGTTTTGTACTTTGATTTTGCCATGATGTCAATGATGGAATCGAACACTTTGGTGGTTCCTGGTTTTGTGAGAAGACCCAGGAGATTGTGAGATGGTTTGTGTGGAATTTCAGTGGAGATTGCCTTTTGGGAGGCTGTTTTCGATGATGATTTAGATGAGGGTTTTGAAGATTTCTTTGATTTTGTCATTTTGAGGATGATTGATCGAAGAAATTTGTGAAGAAATGAGATGAAAAACTGCTTTGAGAAGAGAATTTTTAAGAATTCAATTCGACAGTAAAACCTTGTTTTGGTGGTGAGTGGGGGATTTTATAGGGAAGAAAGTGAATGCTGAGGTGGCAGCCGTTACAAAAGGTCTGACCAATATGTACTGTCCACGTGACAACCCCTGTTGAAAGTGAAGGACAGTACTTGTGTGATAGGGACATATGAAGGCAGTGGTATGAAAGCAGTGGATGATTTTTACTATCAGTGGATAGCATATCAGTGGATAAGACACTGCTTTTGAACAACAGAGTTTATCAAATGATGAGAGAGCAGGGGTTGACTTTCAGTAGTGGACAAACGTTTGAAGTAGAGCAGACTTTTGAACAATCAGTGGTTAAATGGCAGACTTTTAAGGATTTTTAATGAAAGATATCATTTTTAGCTATTTTTAAGGATGGAGTTTTGATTTTCTGAAAACATTTTGTTACTTTTATTCATAGAAAAACAAGATGTTGCTTGTTATTCCATGTTCAGCATCCCAATCCTAGAGACCAAACTTTCAAAAGTGGCTGTATCAAGTGCTTTTGTGAGCACATCAGCCAGCTGGTCTTTAGTTGGGACATGATGCAGAGAAATCAAACCTTTTTCATAGCAATCCCTCACAAAGTGATGTCTGATGTCGATGTGTTTGGTGGTTGAATGGGAAACTGGATTTTTGATGATATTTTCTGCTGCCTGACTGTCCAACATGAGTGGTGTCTTTAAGGCAGTGATACCAAAATCCAGCAACTGATTTTGAAGCCACAGGAGTTGGGCTGTACAACTTGCAGCAGCAATGTATTCAGCTTCAGCAGTGGATGTTGAAACAGCTGCTTGCTTTTTGCTTTGTCATGAAACTAAGCAATCACCTAGAAACTGGCACCCTCCTGATGTGGACTTCCTTGTGGTGTGACATCCAGCAAAGTCACTGTCTGAGAAACCTGAAAGCTTGATGTTCCCATTAGCTGGATACCAGATACCAAGTGTGGGAGCACCTTTTATGTATCTGAAGATCCTTTTTACAGCAATGAGATTTGATTTTCTGGGAGCTGATTGAGTTCTTGCACAGACACATGTTGCAAACATGATGTCTGGTCTAGATGCAGTTAGGTACAATAAAGACCCAATCATGCTTCTATAAAGTGTTTGGTCAATCAGCTCATCCTTTTCATCAGACATGACCAGCTTATTTGTTGCCATGGGTGTGCTGCATGGTTTACAATCATTCATATCAAATTTGGTTAAAAGTTCTTTAGCATATTTGCTTTGATGAATGAAAGTTCCATTTTTCAATTGCTGTACTTGGAGACCAAGAAAGCATTGCAGCTCACCCATAGCACTCATTTCAAACTCAGCTGTCATGAGTTCTCTAAACTCTTCACACATTGAGTTACATGTGCTTCCAAAAATAATGTCATGCACATAAATCTGGACGATCATTAAATCCTTCCCTCTCCATT
>JARYGA010000145.1:0-60496 GCA_030545235.1 Helianthus tuberosus | reverse complement strand
GTACGAATCGATGTGTTTGGTCAAGCAATCGAGCTCCTAGCTCTGATACCACTTGTAGGACCGGTTTTGACACCGTTCGATTGCGTAACGACACGTTCGACGTGCGGAATCCGTGAACGTGCGTGACCGAACACACGAGAACGTACTAGAACCTTGATTCTATTGAGAAACGACTTTTACAACCACTTGAGAGAGGTTTCTCTCTCTAGACTTTCTCTCTCTACAAGATTTTCTCCAATGTCACAAATGAGCAAAAAGTCTTAAATATAACACTAACACTCCCTATTTATAGGTCAAGGGCAATTTTAATGAAACTTCATTAATTACAAGTTTGCCACCTTGCCTTTTTCACTAAATATTAGACATTTACGACTCGGTTTCTTCAATTCTTCACTACAGTTCAGATTGACGAAGGCGATAGACAAAATATGCATCAACAACTATAACCATCGTGATTACGCTCACGTTGCGAAGTTCAAACGAACTTCGTGTTGACCAACTCGTGGTCAAAGCAGAAAGTCAAACACTGTTTGACTTTCACGCTCGAAAAAGCGATAAAAGAACGAAGGAAGCTTACAAAGGGTCCTTGCTAGGGAGAACTTGATCTTAAAATCTCAGGTATGAAGTATTGTAACTTCAACTTAGAGAAATCAGATCAAGGGTGAGCAGAAATGAATGAAGAGCATGGCTTTATATAGTTTTCGCAAAACCGTTAAGATCATTCCTTGCTAAAGAGGGACAGATCTTGGCCATACACTTGTTAGGGAAAGATTGGAGGACTTGTTCATCACACAAACCAGCCCATAGCATGAAAAACCAGGGATTAAAACCATTAAATTAGGTGGAAATGACCAGATTCAATGTTTCTGCAAAACTGTTGATCTGGTGATGGCTTGCGGACCGTAAGCCCATCCCCATACGGTCCGTAAGGACCTTACAGGTCAGTAACTTTCAGAAATTGACAATTTAGTCCCTGCACTTGAGATTTTTTGATGCATTTTTGACATGTTTAAGCCCCGTTATCCCCATTTAAAAGCTCTAAAATGAAGTTAAAGTATAGGGAACTTAAAATATGCTCAAAAATATCTCGGATGTCGGTTCGTTTGGTCGTACGGTTGCGTTGTTCGGATAATTACGACGAAAGTCGTAACGAACGCAAAAACGGTCCAAATTAAGCGACGAATGAACTTTTATCATGCCAATCACTAAAATAAAATACTTTAATAATTACATAAATTTTTGGATGTCCGGATATATTCAGAACGTAAGATATGCGCGAAAATGTAAACTTATGCACTTTTTGACGCTTTTAGTCCCTATTGATCAAATAAGTTTATTTTAGCATACCGAACACCTCAAAGCCTATTTCTAAGCTATGTAAAGGATATTTAGGGTATGTTTAACTTATGATCAAGTTCTGGAATATTCGTTACTATACAAATCGGTATAGTTTCGCAGTTTGACACAAATAGTCCCTGCGATCGAACAAACTTGTTTTCGACACACCAAACCATCCAAAACTTATTTCTAAGTTATGTGAAGGCTATTTAAGGTACGTTAAGCCTATTTCACTATTCCGGAGTGTTTTTCGCGTTAAACTGGTCGCGTTTACGCATGAGTTCGTGTATAACTTTCCAGAAAGCGATTTAAAGCTCAAAATCGAATAAGAATTAATATGTGCAAATGATACACATATTTATACAAATCCCCAGTATGAAATACAATATTTTATTGGTTTGGTATTTGTATGATGGTTGAAGTGACACAGGTGTCACAGTCTCCCCTACTTTAGGAAATTTCGTTCCGAAATTTAATTTTAGGGAAACTTGTGAAGACAACTGTGATTGTTTCGCTTCCGAATGAATCCTCCGTTTCCCAAGTAGAACTCTAGGTCACGTTTGGGTTCTTTAGCGAATTTGTTAATTTTCAAAGTGTTGTCGTTGTTGTAACAAAAGCGTGGAGCTTTTAAATCAACGGATAGGAGAATGTTTCCTATGAAGACTATTATAGGAGACTTGTGTGTGCTCGAAATCGGAGTCGGAGAATGCAAGATAAAATAACACTGGTCAAGGTCCAGGACTTCTAGTAACTTAAATAACGCTACGCTCGCAATGTAATAAGGAACACTTATATGTAGGAAGTACCAGCGGCGTATCCACCATGCCCTTTTTACGTTGTTCTCGTCTCGTTATTCTCAGCACTACAGGTCTTAACACATGACAAAACTTGTTGTGGTTTCTGTGCATTAAATTCCATAATTATGTATGCATCCATAATTACGTAATTCCTTGCACAGTCCGCACAGTTCATTTTGTAATGTGTAGGGAAAAAATAAATCGGGTATACATGAAATGACTTGACTAGACCACCAGAGGATCTTTTTAACTAGCTCAACGAACGATCTTTTTAACTAGATCAACACATGATCTCCTTAACTAGATCGTCGTATGATCTCTTTAAACAGACCACTTAAGGGATCTTTGTAACTCAGAACAAAATAATAGATTTGAAACAGTACTTGGAATCCAAGGGTCTGACTATTTGCATAGATAGCCCCTTAAGGATTTAAGATAGTACTTTGAGTATCCTTCAGAGAATCTAACATATGAAAATACGGAAGATTCTATCAGGACTTAGATAGCGAACTTTAGAATTACACATAAACACATAATCACATAGTCGTGTAATCATTAAATTAGTTATTAGCTCGTTCGTTAATTTGAATTAATGCATTTAAAGTACATCAGGAATCCAATCACGGACTTCAATTAGTACTTAAAACATCCTCAAGAATCTAACTATGAAGATAGGAAGATCTTATAAGAATACACGAAGCAAATATGCACTTGATAATCGTGTACATAGTCACATAACATGGGTCCAGTTAAGGACTTGTGAAAGTAGCTTTAGATATCAAATCAAGGATTTGAAATTGTACTTCAAATATTTGTTTAAGAACTTGTAATTTGTACCTTGTACTTTGTTCCTTTAAAAGAAACGAGTACTTAGGATTTTAGGGAAGATCATGAGTGATTACAAAATGAAAGAACCACATGAGAAGTTTGTTCTGCAAGAAACGCGGTTCCTTGATGTCGGTATCGTAGAGGTATGTCAAATAGACACACAACCATATCTGTTTTGCAAAATAAAATTGGAACAACAATTTTATTTATATAACAGCTGAATTGTTTCAAACGATAACAACAAAGGAAAATACAAGGTCTAATTGTTCACTGCTGCATTGTCGTTTGCATTTGCCTCGTTTATGTTAAACACTCGTCCACGTGCTGGATTTGCGTTAACAAGTCTTGGGCAATTGTTCCGGTAGTGAGTAAGATCACCATAGTTATAGCACGAACCAGGTGGAAACTATGCTTGAACAGCAGCAGGATTTGCAGCATTTTGGTTTTGGGTAGCATGACGGCATGTATTGACCAAATGTCCCAATCATCCACAGTGGGTACATTTGTGACACGGTGTCTGATTCACATGATGACGGTTGCATTTGTTGCACAAGGGTGCAGTACCAATATAGTTTTTCTTAGCATGAGGCTGTGCTAGCTGATTGGTGCAACCTGATCATTTTGAGCAACTACTGCGAAGTTTTGTGAAGCCTTACGCTTCTTCGACTTCTTAGAGGACTCGGTCTGTTTATCCTTTGGTTTTTCTTGTGCAGGCTCGTTAGATGGTTTTGGGTCACCCTTTCAGAAAAGCTTACCCTTCCTGATCTGGGATTCAGTCAAGGTAGCAGACAATTCGATGGCCTGTCTGACGGTAGTAGGGTTGCTACCAGTAACGATATCCTGAACTAGGTCAGGGAGACCATCATTGTACTTTTAGATTGTGAAGGGGTAAGGTCCCAAAAACCTCATAATAAATACTTGGGACCATACCATAACCTTATCAATTAGCCCTTCTTTTGATCTTGCGTGGCCGTGCACCGGTCCTACAAAGAAGGCCCAGAAGAAAGTAACAGACAACACTTGCGCGCTGAAAGGGAAATCATAAATCCTTGCGCCTCCCTCCATAAACAAAGGATGGAAATGCTAAGTTAGACACTTCCGCTTAAATAAAAGTCAGACTTGGGGATTATTTACTCAACTGATACCCCACAGTAAAGGGTCACACCGGATTATGGCAATAAACCTTCTAGAAGGATTCAATCGTGCAACACCAGACGGTTATAACCGTCTGGTACACGTGTCATCATCTCAGGCCTCCCTGAAATCTCGATGATGAGATGGAATTGGAGGAAAACCTCCACTTGCCCACTTTCCACGTGGCAGTTCCCCAACCATAGATCTAAACAGCAATCCATGTGCACTCACGTCAGATTAAAAAGATTAACGGAAGGAAATGTAACCGCTTAGGGGGTTAGCATCTTCCGTTAATATTTCATCAACAAGTTTTCCCGCCCAAACTCTCAGTTATAAATATGAGGATAATTCAGGTATAAACTTCAAGTTACTCACACTTCGTTAACTCTTCTTCTTCTTCTTCTTCTTCCAAAACACATACTTATTCTAACGCCGGAGTCGGGTCAAGGAGAGAACCCCCTTCTCCCCTTGACGATGCTAACGGTGTTTTGTTTTGCAGAGTTTACCGGAGAAGGAGATCAGTCACATCGAATCAAACGAGAGAAACAACCCCTTTATGCAGATCCAAACCCCCTAGATAACTTGATTCCAGTCATTTATCTAGTGTTTCTTCATTGGTGCTCACCGTTTTCTCTGTTTTATCAGTTTTGTCTCATTTCGATTCAGTTTCCCTCATTCTCTGTTTTCACATTGCAGAGAATTCATTATCTCACCCATCAGGTCCTCGATCTGAGTTCGAGGGTTATACAACCCAAAATACCCAGATCGACGGAATCATGGGGATCAACAAAAGTAACAGTCATTCAGACGGAAAGGACTCCTCAGATCAACTCATAGAGAGAGCTCAAGAATACTGGTTTGGCAGATTCCAGGTTGCTTTAAACGCAATTTTTACACAAATTAACAGATCTGAGTCCTTAAACATCAGATCTGGTACTCCGAAAGAAAACAATGGTGAAATTAACAATGTAGTATTGGACTCACAGACGCCTCGTCAGTGGGACATCCAATCTGACAGTTATGCTAAGATACTTCAACAATCAGGAGATATCAACTATCAGGAAGCCGAGCCAAAGCAAATAAGCATGGTGTAAGTGTGAAGGCCAAATAAACGAAACCATGATCAGCACTGGAGGGAACAACAAGTTGTGTTTCCTGTTATCCTTGGAGGCCCTCAGGAAGAACGGCCAGTAATTATCACTGGCATCTTCGGCCATTACCGAACGGACTATATGTTTATAGATCCAGGGAGCTCGATGGATATCATATATAAGCAATGCTTCAAACAGCTCGACCCAAAAGACAAAGCACGTCTAGAGCCGGTCGATTTCCCTCTCACCGGATTTTGTAATGAAGCTGTATTCCTATTAGGGCAAATAGCATTCCCTGTGACTCTATCTGATGGCGAGCATTCGCGCACAGTCATAGTAAATTTCATGGTCATGCCGGCAACATCACGCCATGATGTCTTGCTCGGAAGAAGGTCACAAAGAGAATTCAGCATGATCACTTCTATTCCACATGCTGCATGCGGGTTCCCAACAGAAACTGGAGTCGCAATTTTATACTCAAGCAAGGAGGTCATGTATATAGACGACGAGCCACCAGCAAAAGTGGGCAAACCCTCAGCATCAAACGAGCCGGAGAAATGGGTCCTAAATGATGAATATCCAGAACAGACCATCGTATTAGGACACGCCATTTCACCAACAACACGAGTACAATTAAAAGAGTTACTGTCCAACAATAAAGACATATTCGCTTGGTGCCCAGCAGACATGACTGGGGTTCCGCGCGATATAGCACAACATTGTCTGAACATCCGACCCTCAGCAGAGCCCGTTGCTCAAGGGAGGCGCAGTCTCAGCACTGAGAAAGCGGAAGCCATGAATGAGCAAGTAACAGAGCTACTTAATGCCGGAATCTTGCGCGAAGTTCAATACCATACTTGGGTCGCCAACCCAGTAATGGTTCAAAAACACAGTGGCGGATGGAGAATGTGCGTCGACTTCAAAGACCTGAATAAAGCATGCCCAAAAGATTGCTATGCGCTTCCTGAGATAGACAAAAAATTTGACTCTCTAGCATCATTTCGATGGAAGTGCTTTCTTGAATGTTATAAGGGTTATCATCAGGTCCAGATGAAAGAAGAAGACGAGGACAAGACTGCATTCCGTACAGATAAGGGCATCTTCTGCTATACAAAAATGCCCTCTGGCTTACGCAACGCAGGCGCAATTTACCAGCGCCTAATGGACACACTCTTCAGATGAGACATTGGTAAAACAATCGAGGTATACATGGATGACCTCGTCATCATGAGCCATGAGAAGGAAACGATGCTGGCAAATATTCAACGCACATTCGATTCTTTGCGCAGCGTAAACTTAAAGCTCAACCCAACGAAATGTTCCTTCGGGATGGAAGAGGGGAAATTTATGGACTTCATAGTAACAAGAGATGGGTTTAAAGTAAACCCAGAGAAAGTGCAGGCCATCCAACTAATGCCATCACCTGCAACAATAAAAGAAATGCAAAGACTCGTCGGACGTCTAGCAGCCTTGAACAGATTCTTGGCGAATCATGCGGCAAAGTCTTATCCATTCATTAGTACACTACGAAACTACGCCAAGAAAACCCACTTCCAGTGGACACCCGAAGCGGAAGCAGCCTTCAAGCAAATGAAGGAATGTTTAATTCAGTTGCCAACACTAATAGCACCACGAGAAAAAGAACCATTGATCTTATATTTATCTGCTGCGGAAGTAGCGGTAGGAGCAGTATTAATGGTGGAGCGAGAGAACATTCAGACTCCAATTTACTATAAAAGCAAGATGCTCACTGGCCCAGAAACACGCTACTCAATGATAGAGAAACTGGTCTTAGCACTGGTACATGCGTCACAACGCTTACGTCGATATTTCTCTGGTCACGTTATCACAGTTCTCACCAATTACCACTTAGGGAAAATCCTATCCAAGCCCGACGTTGCGGGAAGATTGGCTAAGTGGGCTACTGAGCTAGGAGTATACATATCCTGTACAGACCACGTCCAGCAATCAAGGGGTAAGTTCTAGCAGATTTTGCCACAGAGGTTCCCATCGACAAAGTCCAAGAATGCGAGGCAATCCAGAACCCTGTTCCTGTTTTTTACGACCGAGGGTGGACTCTGCACACAGATGGAGCTTCTAATGATGATGGAGCAGGCGCAGGCCTCCGATTAGTCAGCCCCGATGATCTCGAACTTACATATGCGAGACGCCTGGATTTCCAAAGCACAAACAACGAAGCAGAATATGAAGTGTTTCTAGCAGGCCTTCGTTTAGCGCTCAAGATGGGAGCACGAAACCTCGAAGCTAACGTAGATTCAAAATTAGTGGCTGAATAAGTCAATGGGCATTACGATGCAAAGGGTGAAGCTATGGCGTTATATCTAGAACAAGCGCGGATGTTAATCAGCCAATTCCAAACGTTCAAAGTCAATCACATAAACAGAAGTGAAAACAAGCACTCGGATGCACTAAGCAAGTTAGCTGCCACCAGCTTCAGACACCTAGCAAAAGAGGTACGCATCGAAGTGTTGTCCAATCCTTCTGTCCCTCTCAAACAAGTAAATGTTATAGAGATCGGCAATCCATCCTGGATGTCTCCGATCATCTTATACTTACGACACGGGAAACTTCCGGAAGGAAAAGCAGAAGCTCGAAAAATACAAAACAAGGCAATAAACTATGAAATGGCGGACGGGATTCGGTACCAGAAGTCATTCATGGGACCGTTACTGCGCTGTGTTGACAAAACAGACGCGCAATATTTAGTCAGGGAAATCCATGAAGGTTTATGCGGGATACACGCTGGACCGCGCATGGTAGTGGCAAAAATAATGAATGCAGGCTACTATTGGCCGGGAATGCACGTGGACACGGTAGAATTACTACGGAAATACACAGCCTGTCAGCGCCATGCGCCAAAAACACTCCGACCAAAAAATCTGCTCGTACTGGTCACGTCCGCCTAGCCCTTCCAACAATGGGGCATCGATCTTGTTGGCCCATTCCCTGACGCGCCAGGCGCAGTAAAATTCATTATTGTAGCAGCCGACTATTTCACAAAATGGGTCGAAGCCAAGGCTCTAGCCTCAACAACGGCAATGGTAATTCGCAAATTTATATGGGAACATATTATATGCAGATTCGGATTACCATTGCGCATCATCTCCGACAACGGCACTAACTTTGCCTCAGAAGATCTTCAGAAATGGTTGAAAGAAATGAAGATCGAGCACAACTTTGCCTCTGTGGCGCATCCACAAGCAAACGGCCAAGTTGAGAGTATCAACAAACAGATCGTCGATGGCATTAAGGTGCGACTCGGGACAACGCGCAGAGGATGGGTTGATGAACTCCCCAGCATCTTATGGGCCCATCGTACCATGCCAAAGAGCAGCACGGGAGAAACCCCATTCAGTCATGTCTACGGATCTGAGGCGGTAATCCCAGCTGAAATTGGCCTCCCATCACTGCGCATGCTTGCCATGGAGAAGCGAAACAACGAACAAGAACGAAGATTGGATTTAGACCTTCTCGAAGAAAGGCGCGAGAACGCCGCCATCACAGAGGCAAGATACAAATCCAAACTTGAGAAATACTACAACGCGCGCGTACGCGTATGTACCTTTGTTCCTGGTGACTTCGTCTTGTGCAACAATGAAGCTTCTAATGCGGAAAAACCAGGCAAATTAGCGCCAAAATGGGAAGCACCATACATCATCAATGAAGTCCTGGGCAAAGGGGCGTACACCCTGAAAAGAATTGAAGGGACACTAGTTCCTCGCACCTGGAATGCGTAGCAGCTGCGAAGGTGTTACATGTAAGCCAAACTATCACACAAAGATGAAATTATACAAGCAATGTATTTTACACTTTGTATTGTTAGCCCTGCGCCTTATTAATGCAAAAGTTATCCTTACGCATGTCATTGTTTATTACAAATTGCATATAATTCCTTTAGTTTACGCGAAAACAATATGGTGAACATTGTACGCCACATGAACAGTCTAAAAGGGGTAAAACTCGAGCGCCTTATAGACAAACGTTCACACTTGGGCACAATACCACTCTCATTCGCTCTACCTACTAAAAGCAATTAAACATATGCAACATATGGTAATACAAACACAAACCGACGAACCATCAAAAACATACATGCACGACAGTGCATCAAAAAATATCATTAAGTGTAACAACAACATTTCAGACAACTATTCACAAAGAAACACAGCAGTGTTTCTTCAAAAAAAAAAAGAGGAAGAAGAACAGTACTAGTTACAAATGAAACAAACTAGGAAAGTTGGTCCAACACCCCATATGGAGTATGAAGAACCTCACCATACTCCAACAAAGGACGGGGGTCAACAATCCAAGGATTAGCACCCTCATCCTCAACTTCAACAACAACAACCGGAATAGCAACCGGAACAACAGCAACCGGAGCAGCAACCAGAACAACAGTTGGAGCAGCAACACGGGGACGTCATTGATAAGCAATCAACGAACTTCCCCACCGGTCAACCGAAAGGGACTGAGTCACAAGATGTGCCGACAACCGGGTAACTCCAACATTATTATCGTCGGCAAGACGAACACAGAAGCAGTTCTCCAAGGCTTCTCGATGATTTGCATTCTCAACAACGTCATCCCTAACAGCAACGTCAGTCACTGGATTGGAAAGCAATAACAAACCGTCAGTAGCATCGAGCACACGCAAGACGTTAGAAAGCCACCTCCATTGAATCTGCCCCCTGTTCTCCATTTTTTCCAAATTAAGAGAGAAATATCACAACTGATATGAATGAATAAACCAAAGTAGTAATATCGAGATAAGAGACGTAATGATTAAGTGTCAGATCAGGTGCCATCTCAACGACGCTGACACTACAAGTATCACATCTCATTTAAAGCTCCTGGCAGAGTCCACACAGATTCCCAGGAACTACAGTGGAACTAGAAGGAGAAGAGTCAACACAACTTACAAAAAATGACGTCAGCTCATAAGTATGCAAACTCTTCGCCCAAAGTCCTAACAATTCAAGATAAACAAAGGTATAAATATATTTTCTCAAAAACTATTTATATACCCAAAAGACAAAGATTTTTAAAATCTTCATAACAAGCAAAGTAAATCTTCTCATAGAAGATTCCCTACTTTCCCGCCAAAAAGCATTTCTCTCATGTAAGTCTAGTGCTCCACTTATTTGCATAAGAACAACACTAGACTGGGAGGACTTGAAGGGGTAAGGTCCCAAAAACCTCATAATAAATACTTAGGACCATACCGTAACCTTATCGATTAGCCCTTCTTTCGATCTAGCGCGACCACGCACCGGTCCTACAAAGAAGGCCCAGAAGAAAGTAACAGACAGCACTTGCGCGCTGAAAGGGAAATCATAAATCCTTGCGCCTCCCTCCATAAACAAAGGATGGAAATCCTAAGTTAGACACTTCCGCTTAAATAAAACTCAGACTTGGGGATTATTTACTCAACTGATACCCCACAGTAAAGGGTCACATCGGATTATGGCAATAAACCTTCTAGAAGGATTCAATCGTGCAACACCAGACGGTTATAACCGTCTGGTACACGTGTCATCATCTCAGGCCTCCCTGAAATCACGATGATGGCATGGAATTGGAGGAAAACCTCTACTTGCCCACTTTCCACGTGGCAGTTCCCCAGCCATAGATCTAAACAGCAATCCGTGTGCACTCACGTCGGATAAAAAGAGTAACGGAAGGAAATGTAACCACTAATAGGGTTAGCATCTTCCGTTAATATTTCATCAATAAGTTTTCCCGCCCAAACTCTCGGTTATAAATAAGACGATAATTCAGGTATAAACTTCAAGTTACACACACTTCGTTAACTCTTCTTCTTCTTCTTCCAAACCACATAGTTATTCTCACGCCGGAGTCGGGTCAAGGAGAGAACCCCCCTTCTCCCCTTGATGAGGCTAACGGTGTTTTGTTTTGCAGAGTTTACCGGAGAAGGAGATCAGTCACATCGAATCAAACGAGAGAAACAACCCCTTTATGCAAATCCAAACCCCCTAGATAACTTGATTCCGGTCATTTATCTAGTGTTTCTTCAGATTGCCTTCTCCATAGGCGTAACCATGGTAGGACATAACAGACTTAACTCCTCATAACGATCAGTGTAGGCTCGATGTTCACCGCTGTCTTGTTTAAGATCGTCAAATTCTCGTTCTAATGCCCTGAGCTCATGACGAGGACAGATGTCCTTTATCATTAGAGCCCGAAGCTCTTCCCAGGTTTGTGCCATTGCCACATCGTGTCACGGCCCCAGCACCGGTATGACCTGGTCAGGATCCGTGGGACAGGAACCCGTGGTATTTATTAATTGATGCGACAGCGGAAGATTTAACAGGATCTTTTAAAACTTGAAATGCCTGATAATTTTAATTCATAATTCGGGATAAACCCCGTAATTTACAACAGAAGAATTTCACTAGGGAATTCCCTGATTTATAAAACGTGTTTATTTATTTTAACTGAGCCACCTCTTCAAGCTGGTTAGTGCTCCATAGCACGTTTTCCTTGATTTATAGCAGGTCGCCTGAAACATGTTTTAAAAATATTTTATCAGCGGGGAAATACTGGCGAGTCACTCAATTTAATAAAATGACACATAGTTATAAATTACAGCATAAGAGCGATTACAATGGCTTCTATCTTATTTTATCTGGCGCCGTGTCACCTGGTGACGATGGTCATACCACTATTGGGTCCTTCCCCAAGTACTGATGATTATCACTGTTAGGATTTATTAGCCTAACTGTGAGAAATTAGTAATGTGCACAATACCCCAATTAGCCAGTGATTCAAGAAAACCATGACTTAATCCCTGTAATTATAACTTTTGAAAATGGAGTATTGTAAAATACTTTTGATAAAAGAGAATGACTCACATTGCAGATTTATACGGGCAGAGTTTAGCCTACTGATTAGCCTTGTAACCTAAATTAAATAACAATGCACACGAACTAGGTCAGTAACTAATACAGCATTTACGATAACTCACGAGATTAAAACCCTCACAACGAATGACAAAGTGCTATACTTAAACATCCGTCGAATTCACGACTAATGACAAAGTATGGCCCTAATGTGGGCAGCACTTAAACATCCATCGGATAGTTTCAATCGATCGGACATTGAATCGTAGCAGCGATCGAGTTAATACCCTGTATCGTAGCAGCGCCTCACTACCGTGAATGAAATTTTCGAATTACAGAAGTGTAACTTCGTTTTTTTGAAAAGTTTTCGACACAGAATGAAAGCTCGATGTCCAGGAAATTTATAGGTGAAATATGAGTTTCACGTGGCCCGCGTGAAACCCCTCTTGACACTTATGCGGCTCGCGAGGGCCAGCTAGACGTAGACTAGGGCTACGGTGTCATCAGTAGACTTGCCACGCGTGTAACACGTGGCCCGGATGCTTATCCGGTCAAACTCCAAGTTGACGCGGCCCGCGTGAAGTCCAGCCTATCCTTTACGCGGCCCGCGAGAGGACCAAAAGTATGATTTTCTTGATTTTTGTTATGGTTTAGGGTTTCAGGGGTCCAGGTTTTTATTTACGGGTCGGTTTGGGAAATTTTTGAAGGTCCTTACATTCTCCCCACCTTATTTAAAATCTCGTCCTCGAGATTTATTGAAATAATTGAGGATATTTTCGCTTCATCTCAGATTCCAATTCCTAAGTATATTCAGGTTCTCTCTTTGAATCCCATTTGACTTTGACTAGTACTAGTCTTTTGTGCTTGAGAAACTTGAGCTTTTTGTCTTCTATCTGAAGTGGCTTCTCCATGAACTTTAACTTTTCATTTACTTGAATGTCTTGAAGAGGGACTACTAATGATTCTTCCGATAGACATTTCTTGAGATTGGATACATGAAATACGTCATGTACCCCAGCCAACTCTTCTGGTAGCTGTAAACGATAAGCAACTGGTCCAATACGTTGGACTACTGGGAATGGTCCTACGTACCTTGGACTTAGCTTTCCTCTTTTACCGAACCGAACTACTCCTTTCCTAGGAGAAACTTTCAAGAGAACCTTGTCTCCGATTTGAAATTCTAATGGCTTGCGTCGATTATCTGCATAACTTTTCTGGCGATCTCGAGCCGTCTTTAATCTTTCCTTGATTTGAGTGATCTTGTCGGTAGTTTCTTGCACTATTTCAGGACCTGATAATTGACTTTCTCCTATTTCTGCCCAACAAACTGGAGTTCTACACTTACGTCCGTACAGTGCTTCAAATGGGGCAGCTTCGATACTTGAATGATAACTATTGTTATAGGAGAATTCAATTAAAGGTAAGTGGTCATCCCAGTTTCCACCAAAATCTATCACACATGCCCTAAGCATGTCTTCCAGAGTTTGGATCGTCCTTTCACTTTGTCCGTCTGTCTGAGGATGATATGCAGTACTTAGATTTAGGCGAGTTCCCATTGCTTCTTGGAAACTTGTCTAGAAATAGGAAGTGAAACGACTATCCCTATCCGATACAATGGAGAGTGGAACTCCATGTAAGGATACTACTTCATCTACATACAACTTTGCCAACCTTTCCATGCTAAAGGTTTCTTTCATGGGTAGAAAATGAGCTGATTTGGTTAATCGATCCATAATTACCCAAATCGTGTCATTACCTCTTCTGGTTTTGGGTAACTTAGTAACAAAGTCCATTGTTATGAGCTCCCATTTCCATACAGACATTTCTAATTGTTGTAGTAGACCTGAAGGTTTCGGGTGTTCTGCCTTAACTTGTGAACAAGTAAGACATTTAGAAACATATCTAGCTATATCCTTTTTCATTCCTATCCACCAGAAATTATTTCTTAAATCTTGGTACATCTTATTGTTACCAGGGTGCATGGTATACCTAGATTTATGGGCTTCCTCTAAAATCTTCTTTCTTAATTCTCCTTGCTTAGGTACCCAAATTTGTTTCTTATGGAATCTCCTAATTCCATCACTTCCTTGTTCTAATTCTTTTATTCTTCCCTTTATTCCTTCAGCATCATCTTTGATTGTTGTTTCTTGAAGGTTTTTCAGTTGTTCCATTAAGTCTAATTGTAAACTTAATCTAAGAGTACGAACTCATCGTTGTTTCTCATGATACTTACGACTTAAAGCATCAGCAACTACGTTTGCTTTTCCTTCATGATATTGAATATCACAGTCATAATCACTTAGGATTTCCATCCATCTTCTTTGCCTCATGTTTAATTCTTTTTGCTCAAATATGTATCTTAAGCTTTTATGGTCTGTATAGACATTAAACTTACTTCCATACAAATAGTGTCTCCAAATCTTAAGGGTAAAAATTATGGCTCCTAACTCTAAGTCATGAGTCGTATAGTTTTCTTCGTGCTTTTTCAATTGCCTTGATGCATACACAATTACCTTTTTACGTTGCATTAGCAGACATCCTAATCCTAGCTTTGAAGCATCGCAGTATACTTCAAAATTTTCTGTTCCTTCTGGTAAGGCTAGAATTGGAGCGTTTGTTAATTTCTGTTTTAAGATCTTAAAAGCTTCTTCTTGCCTAGGTCCCCATTCAAACTTAACTACTTTACATGTTAGCTTGGTTAATGGTACAGCTATCTTGGAAAAATCATTAATGAACTGTCTATAGTATCTGGCTAATCCTATAAAACTTCTAATTTCCATAGCTGACTGCGGGACCTTCCATTTGGTGATTGCTTCTATCTTAGCAGGATCTACGTGAATACCTTCGCGATTCACCATGTGACCTAAAAATTGTACTTCTTGCAGCCAAAATTCACACTTCGAGAATTTGGCATAAAGTTGTTCCTTTCTTAACAAGGTTAAGAGTGCATGCAGGTGCTCACAATGCTCCTCCTGGCTTTTGGAATAAATAAGTATATCGTCGATGAACAACAATTACGAATTTATCCAAATACGGTTTACAGATTCTATTCATCATGTCCATAAATGCTGCAGGAGCATTTGTTAATCCAAAGGGCATGACTGTAAACTCGTAATGACCATACCTAGTTCTGAAAGCAGTTTTAGGTATGTCTTCTTCTTGTACCTTCAATTGATGGTATCCGGAGCATAAATCTATCTTAGAAAAGTATCTAGCTCCTTGAAGTTGATCGAAAAGATCATCGATCCTAGGTAATGGGTATCGATTCTTAATTGTGACCTTATTCAAGTCCCTATAATCGATACACATTCGCATCGAACCATCTTTCTTTTTCACAAACAACACTGGTGCTCCCCACGGGGATGAACTAGGTTGTATAAATCCTTTGCTCAGTAACTCATCTAATTGCTTTTTCAATTCTAGCATTTCTGTAGGTGCTAACCGATAATGTGCCTTGGCTATCGGTGTAGTTCCAGGAATTAGATGAATTCTAAATTCTACTTCCCTATCAGGTGGTAATCCAGGTAGTTCTTCTGGGAATATCTCTGGGTATTCGGATACTATTGGAATGTCACACCCCGATATTTCCACGTATTACCGGTGGGCCCGGTGGGGAGTATCGTGACGTAGTTGATATCGTCATAGTCAAACAACACAATATATAAATGCACAGCGGAAGCAAAAGATAAATATATTACAATCCGAATATAAAGTAATATCAAAGTATTACAACGGAAAGTAAAGGATCCACAGGCGGATCAAATAAAAGAAAAACTGTTCAACAGACTTCAGGCATCTAGAACTTGCAAGATTCCTTATTAACGCCCTGAGCTTCCAGCCAATTACGTTCAGTACCTGTCACTTAACCTTTTTGGAAAATACGTCAGTTTACACTGGTAAATACAATTAACTGACTCATTTTGGAAAAGAGTTTGAAAATTGATTTGAATGCACGAGGCACAAAAATATCTTTTATAACTTGGGACAATCTTATTAATAAAAATCTTGTATCCGATTTACTTGCTTGTCCAACATTTAGGGCCGGTGATTATACAATACAAGTCGGTCAAGATTAATCGACACACCATAAATATAACTCACAAGAAGACAGCCTTACGAGTGAGTATATCTTTTACATACGCAACAGGAGGTGTTATGCCTACAACTGGGGGTTAAGTTATGGCCATTCACTTTTTAAATGAGCCAAAGATATCCAGGACACGGTCATTAACCCCTAATGTTATTTGTTATCAATTAATACAGATTAAAACGGGATTATGCAATTTAATCATCTCCGATTAAAAGGTTTCTACACCCGACCAAGCGGTATTTTTATAATATCGTATCCCAAGCCCATATAAGGGAAAATAAGTTAAAAGTATTTACCTGAGCTAGCAAAGCAATTTATACTCAGCCGTATATTCTAATCAGCAAGCACAAGTACTTCTACTGGGCTCTTAATCTGGAACGAAGGTTTTATTAACCTATTAGATTCTTAACGGGTCTTATTTAAGTCGTAACTTAGACCGGTTAGTTTTAAGGAAAGGTTTACGGTTCAAAACGCATGATTAAGCGAACACTGGAATAGGATGTGATTTAGACCCGACAAGTTTGGAGATTGTATAATATGGGTAAACTAAACACATTCTGGATTTTGAGTTAAAAACGATAACGTTTGATACGTTTCGGTTAATTTATGCAAACTAGTTACATAAACCGATCCGAACACGAAATATGCGTAACGGGTAACCAAATGAGTCATGAACAGGTTTCCTAAGTTAATATGCCCTAAAAATGTTGTGATATCAGTAGGATCCTTCCGTTATGCCCAAAACGAATTTAAAACCAATTTATGCCTCGCAGGGGTATTTTGGTCATTTTAGAGGTTATAAAAGAGATTAAATATCATTTTAAGTTACCGGTCTGATTAATCAGTAAAATACTTAATTTACTAAGTTATATCAGTAGGGTATCATATATATGTGACATTTATTAATCATAACCATACTATGCACCGTAGGGGCATTTTGGTAATTTCACATAGGCTTAAAAGGTCACAACTGAAAACCTGGGTTTAAAACTTTTCCTTACTGTTAAAATATAAAAATTTACTTAATATATTAGTAGGCATCAACCCTTATATGTTTAAAATAGTTTTGATACATATTATGCGTTAAGAACGCTTAAGAAGGCGATTTGGAGCCATTTTCGGGTTTTCAAAGGAAAGCTGATGTTTTTATTATTCCAGAAGGCTCAAAATAATTTATTTATCATATTAGATCAGTAGGAAAAGGTTTGGCATCAAAAGGATTTGTAAAACTCATTTTATAGCCCAAAAGGGCAAAATCGGTAAACACCGAATTAATGCTATAACCCTAAGTTATGCTCAACCTAAAAATAAATAAAAATGTTCAAAAATCCCAAAATATTATTTTATATCAGTAGGTAAAAATTTTGGTATCAAAAATTGGGTTTAGGTAGGATATACGCTAATTACGCCGTTTAATTAATAAAAAGCTTTTCAATTACGCTAATGAGCTTAACTTCTATTCTAGACCTCAAACTGATGTCAAATTTCAGGGACAAGTCTATAAATCAGTAATAAAGATTATTGTCCTCTCACATTTTCAAAATTCTCGTTTTAGCGTCAAAAGGGCATAACGGTCAACATTTAGGCATTTAACGGAAACATGCATGAACTAGGATTTCTATGGAACCAAGTTGTATAACCTCGGAGGGTTATACTAACTTATAATATGGTCCTAATGGAATCCTAAGGCATATCTAAACTAAGCTAAATCGGGTCAGAACTGAAAGTCAAAGCAAAAGTCAACTTTTTGCGACTTTCGGCTCCGAACCGAGCCAATACTTAGAATTGTCGGGTTGAACATGTTTAGACATGTTCAACTAATATTTACCAAGTTATTAAAGTGATAAAACTGATTTTATTGCCTTTATATCATTAGTTATAAATTTTAATTAAAAACTGATTATTTCGACCCGACAATTAACTAAGCAAACATGGTAATTAGGAGGTGCCCTTTTGAGGGTTAAACACCTACCTAATTACGGTCAAGTAGCCATGTTCGTTACGAACAATGGCTTAACCGTTTAAAAGTCAAAGCGTTTATCGAAAGGCTTGACTTTTCGGCTATAACCGCTAAATAATTAACTAAGCACGAAAGGGGACACTTACAAGGGTCCAATGGACTGAAGGAGGTTCTCAAGAAGCGCGAGATCGTCACAGAAATCAGAGAATAAGCAGAATGGAATGAAGGTGTTAGGTGAAAGTGAAATCCCACCTCCTTATATACTTTTCGGGACCTCGTAGGATCGCGACAAGTTTCGTGGAGCTATATTCATATCATTACAAGTGTAAGGTGGTTTTATAATCCTATGGGCAGCCCCTAGATTGAAGGAATACCATTTGCAATTGATTAAAACAGCTGGAACAGCTGGAAATCAAGTTTCTGAAATGGCAGTTTTGGTCCCTGCATGCTTCTAGCCCCTTTCTGATGCGTTTGAGGCCTGTTAAACCATTTTTAAGCCTCTAAAATGATCCCTAAACATGAGGGACATGAAACATGCTCAAGAACATGTCGGATGTCGGTTCGTTTGGTCGTACGGTCACGTTGTTCGACTAATTACGACGAAACACAAACGGACGCTAAAAACGATTCAAATTACGCGACGAATGGAATTTTATCATGGCGATCACTAAAATAAAATATTTTAATGCTTACATAAATTTTTGGGTGTCCGGAGATATTCAGAATGTGAGATATGCGCGAAAATGCAAACTTGTGCACTTTTTGACACTTTTAGTCCCTGCTTGACATAAAAGTTTATTTTTGCGCACCGAACACCTCTAAGCCTATATCTATACAAAGTATATTTAGGGCATGTTTAACTTAGGGTCATCTTCCGGAAGGTCCGTTACCCTACGAATCGACATACTTTTGCAGTTTGACGCAAATAGTCCTTTAATTGCGCAAAGTAGCGCGAAATGCCGTTTAATGATATCCAAGCCTTCCATGGCCCATATTGATCATTACCAAGAATATAATTAAATATTACTATTCTCACGTTCGCTTAGATGGTCACCGAAAGGCGTAGATTCAAAAGTTGACGCTTTAGGTCCCTCTATTGCGCAAACTTGCGCATCTCATCATTTAATAGCATTGAAGCCTCATCTAATCCATATTAGGCATTCTTGAAAGTATTATTAAACATTACGATGCTTCGGGTCTGCTAAAAGGTCATTCAGAGGTATAATTAAACATATTGACACTTTTAGTCCCTCTAACTTGCAAAGTTGCGCGTAACTTTACTTATAGGCATAAAAACCTTAGTCGGCCAATAATTGGCACTCCCGAGAGTATGATCGAATATCATGAAGCTCCCGGTTTGTTAAAAGGTCACTCAGAGGTAAGAATTAACATGTTGACGCTTTTAACCCTTTATTGCGCAAACTTCAATTAATTACACAAACGGCTACACTTAGTCATCAAGTGGCTCATTTGTGAATATAAACATCGTAAGAGGTTATTTAGAAACTTATTTTAGGTATGATAATACTTCCAGTTCTTTCATAATCAAAGTTTTCGATTTTTCGAAAAATTAGTCCCTTAAATTCAACGTTTGACTTCATTAGGGTTTATTACACGTGTCAATACTTCATTGGACGTGATTTTTCGAGGTGTTACATCCTCACCCCCTTAAAAGAAATCTCGACCTCGAGATTTTCTTAAAGTAAAGGAAGCACTTTCTGTCGTATCATGGATTTAACTTCCATAGTATATTTGGGCCTCCAAGGGTATCCCAGTTGACCTATACAATAGGTGCATACTTTCTTTTGGAGCTCCTTAACCTGTCGATTCTCGGTCGACATAGGTTGCTCATACTATCATAGATCTGCATATCATTATGTGATAGCGCTTTCGACTTATTGGTGACACGACGCTAAATCATTAGTGTGGGTCACATTGCGCGTTCCACCAAGCTTCCTAAATTAGGTCTTAGCTCGTAAGCTATTTAGTCTTGATACATTCGAATCCTTCGAATGTCTTTATATATTCCGAGCTTAACTATCCTGAAAATTATAACTTGGCACACCCTTCTAGGGTGTTATCTTTTGTTGAACCTTATCTTTTAACCAGAACTTAGGAGGGTTGCTATTTTCATAAATCCTTGATTTCCTGCCGTATACTGGCAACTTACAATCGATTATGGATTTGTATGATCTTATTTGCTGTTTCCTAGGCAACTTTCATATCCTGATAATTGGACTTACCAATTCTCTATCTAACAATAGATGTTTAACATTCCATCTATACCAGGTCTCCAAAGGAGCAGCCTTTATACTTACATATCAATTATTATAGAAAATCTTATCTTAAGGTGGGATGGTTATCCCAACCATTGCTTAAAACTAATCTTAAGGAGTAGCTAATCCTCATAGCTAGTTGAATAACTCAACGATCCTGGGTAGTTGATGGTGATTCTTAATCGTTGTTAAAATAGGGTTGCGGTAATGAGTGCATAAGCAAAATGAACCGTCTTTCTTATCAAACTCTTGGAATATCGAGTTAGGCTATATGAATCTCTTATCTTAAAGTTTACTTAATCAGGGTTTCGATTATTCCATGATCAACACGAAGTTCTTACAACACTCCAACCCTAAGCGGGATGTTAATCTTAACTCTACTTGTCTTTCGGGAGGTAAACATGGTAGTCTAAGGAGAAGATAATCAAGATAAAAGGAGGTTACAGAGATTTTACAAATCTCAGGCACCAGCTCATCCATCCTTGCTGGTGTCAAATGAGTGACACATTTATGTTACGAGTCCACGGATTTCTTAATCAGTGACACTTACTTAGACAATTCCATTATGGATATCATCTTTGAATACCATTAGTTGACTTTAATACCCTATGACCATTGGAATATCTTTGTGGTTCCATGCATTAAACCTCCATACTGATCAGACATGGAAGCAATCTTTGGAACATATTAAGATACACCAATCCTCATATGGCGCTTTTGTCATACCATCTGGCATTCGTAATCGATGGAGATCAAAGAGATATCAATTTCATTCGAATGCATTTATCTGGAGAGGGAGTACATTAGAATTTTATGATTTAAGATTTCTGACAGGAATAGAAGAAATAGTTCCTGTGAATTTTTCCACCTGTAAGTTTTACCTTACACTTAACATATAGGGTTCTCATGGAAGACTTTGAGAGTTTGTTATACTCGATAATGGTTCCTAACACCAACAAAACAATTTCATAGTTGCAATCCAATAACTGCTATTCTTCATCCTGATGGCCTTAACATATACTAACCATGTTATCAATAGACCATACATGCTAATATAATACTAACATCCTTAATGAATGTCACTTGATATATATATCCATTATATTTAGCCTAGGTCACAAAAGACCATCAATGGCAGTTAAGGTTTGGACATAATCCATCATCTTTTTGATAGGGGATCGAAATGCCACATCTGTCTTTATTATATTGATGAATTTGGATAGCTTGAAAGCGTGCCGTAAGGATATCAGAAAAGAGTGATTCCTAATAGATATAAGATATTGATCTAAGGTTTGTGGAAGCATTCTCTAAAGTATCATCGGCCAATTTCTATCTCGCATTTAAATGATCGGAGTCCCAATCAGGCGGAGACAACAGTTCTCAACATTTATCATTCATTATAGAATCATATGTTCCAGTATTAAATAAATTTATGCATAAACTTCTTGATAAAGGAAGGTACCTGCTATATCGTCATCATTCTGCATCATCTCCTGGTTGTTCCTCTGGAAGTCTCATGCATTTGTTCCCTTGGCCTCTCCAGGCTTCCTTATAACTTTTGGGCAGTTGGTTTTGATGTGCCCTTCCTCGTTACAATTGTAACATGTCGCGTTCTTCAACTCCTTGCAATCTAAACTTTTGTGACCCTTGGTCTTTCAAATTCCACACAATTTAGCACTTGGGTCAATCGTACATTTTCTAGAATGTTGTTTTCTGCAGTTACTGCATTTGGGCTTGTTATTGAACTGACTCGAGTTTTTCCTAAACTCGGAATCTTTCTTATGCTCAGAACTTCCCTTCTTCTTCTTGTCAGATCGATGAGAGTTATCCTCCTCTCTTTCACGCTTTCCATCTTCAGAGGCTTTGGCAGCCTTGTTTCTGACCACATCATGTGTGAGAGATAGTGACAGATCTGTCGCTGACCTGAAAGTAGTAGGTCTTGATGCTTTCACACTTGCCTTTATTTCTGGGGCTAGACCCCCAATAAAGCGAGCTATTTGCTTTGGTTCTGGTGTGATCAAGTAAGGAACCAACCGAGACATGGTATTGAAACTTGTAAGATATGTCTGACAATCTAGGTTCTTCATGACCAATGTCAAGAATTCAGTCTCGATTTTCTCAACTTCATGTTGAGGACAGTAATTTTCTTTGATAAGGGCAGCAAACTGATCCCATGTCAGATTATATAACGGGATCTTCCCCGTAGCTTTGATTAGTGACCTCCACCAAGCTAGAGCTTCTCCTTTAAAAGATTGTGAAACAAACTTCACAATGTCTTGCTCTACACACGCACTAATATCAACAGTGTCCATCTCATCGAGCCATGTCATGCAGTCGATGGCTCTTTTTTCCCCAGTGAAATCCCTGGGCTTACACGAAACAAAGTATTTGTAGGAGCAACCCTTATCACGGGGTCCTTGATTCAACATTATCTTTTGAGACGGATCACTATGATGATTTGAAGAGTGACGATCGTCATCTTCTTTCTTGGGTTCATCCTTCTTGGGAGGTGGCTTTGAATGTGGTGTAGATAGGGTCCTACTTCGAGTCCCACTATATTCTTCGTACTGCCGCTCTAAGGCCTTTGTAACAGCGTCGTCTACTAACGCTTTCAGTTCAGCACCCGTTATATTAATTCGGGCGTTATCATTATTCTCCCTTGGGTGACTATTAATTTCATCCGAGTCAGCCATTTTAATTTAACTGTTACATAAGACAATGACAATAGTTTATTTGGGAGTTTATCATAGAATTGTCTTCTATGGCAATTCATTAACCACGGTAAACAGAGACCAGATTTGGTTAATTTGTTAATCATATTTATTTAGGATTTTTATTATAATTTATCTTAATTATAAAAACAATAACAGTTTTAGTAGCGGCACAACAGTCCTAGTCACAAGGACAGATTTGAATTTATAAGCCATGATCGTTTGGGATCGAGGCATTTAAGGTTTGAGCATAGTCGGTTACTTTTCTTGACAGAGAGTCGAAGACTACAACTGCCTTTTGTCTTTTAGGACAATAGATATAGCCCGTGGGCATTTCCCTTCTGAGGGATGTTTATGATATGATCATCTTTTCAGATGCTATTAGTCAAGATCGTTTGGATCATACCGACTATTATGCTTGGACATGGTCCAATATTTTTAGACATGAGGTCAAAGACCACCACTTTCGTTGTCTTATCGGACAACAAGTTAGCCCGTAGGAACTTCATCACTAACGGATGTTTATAATATGATCATCTTATAGGATGACATAAGCCAAGATTTCTAGATCATTAGGCCAAATCAGGAAATTTAAAAATTTCCGATATAGGGATGACTATTGTGATTTTCTCAGATCACTTTTGTCAAGAGTGCTAACACGTTCTTCGGTGTTTAGCAATATGATCATCTTATTCGATGATTTAAGCCATGATTTCCTAATCACTAGGCTAGATAAGAAAATTGGAAGAATCCAATATAAGGATGACTGTTGTGATTCTCTCGAATCACAATTGTCAAGAGTGCTAACACGTTTTTAGGTGTTAACAATGATATATATCTCTTGAATAGGTCTTACCATCTTGGCCATGTCTTAAAATAACATGTGGCTAGGTCTTGTCCTTTTTCATATTTTGCCATTTTATTATAATGGTAGATCTTATAAAAGGAATGTTATTTTTCATTTATTTCATTTTTCATGCTTAGAATGAAAATTTAAATTTAATCATTCCATTAAAAATTTAAAAGTACATATGTGCCCTAGACGGGACTTGAAAGGAATAATGTTGTCCTCGAAGGGACTGAGAGATAAATATGTCCTTGTAAGGACTATTAAAAAAAACGATCCTTAGCAAAAGGAGTTTTCTTCTTCACTTTAATTTCGAATGTTCCCTCCCTGGATGCTCGTTTCATTCTAGCCGCGGTACGAAGCTCAGCAATTCAAGGCTCCAGATGTGGAGAATTTCTAATACAGCTTCTTCGCTTGGCGATATATCCAATATATAAAAATTGGAAGCAAAATTTACAGATTAGGATTGAGAGTATTCCTAAGTTAAGTCTAGACTCAGAAGGTCAAGGAATGTGCTAATGTGTCATTGAGATTAAACACAAAAAGCTAGTGTTTAATTCACTCAATGTTGGCTCTGATACCAACCTGTCACACCCCGATATTTCCACGTATTACCGGTGGGCCCGGTGGGGAGTATCGTGACGTAGTTGATATCGTCATAGTCAAACAACACAATATATAAATGCACAGCGGAAGCAAAAGATAAATATATTACAATCCGAATATAAAGTAATATCAAAGTATTACAACGGAAAGTAAAGGATCCACAGGCGGATCAAATAAAAGAAAAACTGTTCAACAGACTTCAGGCATCTAGAACTTGCAAGATTCCTTATTAACGCCCTGAGCTTCCAGCCAATTACGTTCAGTACCTGTCACTTAACCTTTTTGGAAAATACGTCAGTTTACACTGGTAAATACAATTAACTGACTCATTTTGGAAAAGAGTTTGAAAATTGATTTGAATGCACGAGGCACAAAAATATCTTTTATAACTTGGACAATCTTATTAATAAAAATCTTGTATCCGATTTACATGCTTGTCCAACATTTAGGGCCGGTGATTATACAATACAAGCCGGTCAAGATTAATCGACACACCATAAATATAACTCACAAGAAGACAGCCTTACGAGTGAGTATTTCTTTTACATACGCAACAGGAGGTGTTATGCCTACACCTTGTGCTTAAGTTATGGCCATTCACTTTTTAAATGAGCCAAGGATATCCAGGACACGGTCATTAACCCCTAATGTTATTTGTTATCAATCAATACATATTAAAACGAGATTATGCAATTTAATCATCTCCGATTAAAAGGTTTCTACACCCGACCAAGCGGTATTTTTATAATACCGTATCCCAAGCCCGTATAAGGGAAAATAAGTTAAAAGTATTTACCTGAGCTAGCAAAGCAATTTATACTCAGCCGTATATTCTAATCAGCAAGCACAAGTACTTCTACTGGGCTCTCAATCTGGAACGAAGGTTTTATTAACCTATTAGATTCTTAACGGGTCTTATTTAAGTCATAACTTAGACCGGTTAGTTTTAAGGAAAGGTTTACGGTTCAAAACGCATGATTAAGCGAAGATCGGAATAGGATGTGATTTAGACCCGACAAGTTTGGAGACTTGTATAATATGGGTAAACTAAACACATTCTGGATTTTGAGTTAAAAACGACAACGTTTGATCCGTTTCGGCTAATTTATGCAAACTAGTTACATAAACCGATCCGAACGCGAAATATGTGTAACGGGTAACCAAATGAGTCATGAACAGGTTTCCTAAGTTAATATGCCCTAAATATGTTGTGATATCAGTAGGATCCTTCCGTTATGCCCAAAACGAATTTAAAACCAATTTATGCCTCGCAGGGGTATTTTGGTCATTTCAGAGGTTATAAAAGAGATTAAATATCATTTTAAGTTACAGGTCTGATTAATCAGTAAAATACTTAATTTACTAAGTTATATCAGTAGGGTATCATATATATGTGAAATTTATTAATCATAACCATACTATGCACCGTAGGGGCATTTTGGTAATTTCACATAGGCTTAAAAGGTCAAAACTGAAAACCTGAGTTTAAAACTTTTCCTTACTGTTAAAATATAAAAATTTACTGAATATATTAGTAGGCATCAACCCTTATATGTTTAAAATAGTTTTGATACATATTATGCGTTAAGAACGCTTAAGAAGGCGATTTGGAGCCATTTTCGGGTTTTCAAAGGAAAGCTGATGTTTTTATTATTCCAGAAGGCTCAAAATAATTTATTTATCATATTAGATCAGTAGGAAAAGGTTTGGCATCAAAAGGATTTGTAAAACTCATTTTATAGCCCAAAAGGGCAAAACCGGTAAATACCGAATTAATGCTATAACCCTAAGTTATGCTCAACCTAAAAATAAATAAAAATGTTCAAAAATCCCAAAATATTATTTTATATCAGTAGGTAAAAAGTTTGGTATCAAAAATTGGGTTTAGGTAGGATATACGCTAATTACGCCGTTTAATTAATAAAAAGCTTTTCAATTACGCTAATGAGCTTAACTTCTATTCTAGACCTCAAACTGATGTCAAATTTCAGGGACAAGTCTATAAATCAGTAATAAAGATTATTGTCCTCTCACATTTTCAAAATTCTCGTTTTAGGGTCAAAAGGGCATAACGGTCAACATTTAGGCATTTAACGGAAACATGCATGAACTAGGATTTCTATGGAACCAAGTTGTATAACCTCGGAGGGTTATACTAACTTATAATATGGTCCTAATGGAATCCTAAGGCATATCTAAACTAAGCTAAATCGGGTCAGAACTGAAAGTCAAAGCAAAAGTCAACTTTTTGCGACATTCGGCTCCGAACCGAGCCTATACTTAGAATTGTCGGGTTGAACATGTTTAGACATGTTCAACTAATATTTACCAAGTTATTAAAGTGATAAAACTGATTTTATTGCCTTTATATCATTAGTTATAAATTTTAATTAAAAACTGATTATTTCGACCCGACAATTAACTAAGCAAACGTGGTAATTAGGAGGTGCCCTTTTGAGGGTTAAACACCTACCTAATTACGGTCACGTAGCCATGTTCGTTACGAACAATGGCTTAACCGTTTAAAAGTCAAAGCGTTTATCGAAACGCTTGACTTTTCGGCTATAACCGCTAAATAATTAACTAAGCACGAAAGGGGACACTTACAAGGGTCCAATGGACTAAAGGAGGTTCTCAAGAAGCTCGAGATCCTCACAGAAATCAGAGAATAAGCAGAATGGAATGAAGGTGTGAGGTGAAAGTGAAAACCCACCTCCTTATATACTTTTCGGGACCTCGTATGATCGCGACAAGTGTCGGGGAGCTATATTCAGATCATTACAAGTGTAAGGTGGTTTTATAATCCTATGGGCATCCCCTAGATTGAAGGAATACCATTTGCAATTTATTAAAACAGCTGGAACAGCTGGTAACAGCTGGAAATCAAGTTTCTGAAATGGTAGTTTTGGTCCCTGCATGCTTCTAGCCCCTTTCTGATGCGTTTGAGGCTCTTTAAACCATTTTTAAGCCTCTACAATGATGCCTAAACATGAGGGACATGAAACATGCTCAAGAACATGTCGTATGTCGGTTCGTTTGGTCGTACGGTCACGTTGTTCTACTAATTACGACGAAACACGAACGGACGCTAAAAACGATCCAAATTACGCGACGAATGGAATTTTATCATGGCGATCACTAAAATAAAATATTTTAATGCTTACATTAATTTTTGGGTGTCCGGAGATATTCAGAATGTGAGATATGCACGAAAATGCAAACTTGTGCACTTTTTGACACTTTTAGTCCCTGCTTGACATAAAAGTTTATTTTTGCGCACCGAACACCTCTAAGCCTATATCTAAGCTATACAAAGGATATTTAGGGCATGTTTAACTTAGGGTCATCTTCCGGAAGGTCCGTTACCCTACGAATCGACATACTTTTGCAGTTTGACGCAAATAGTCCTTTAATTGCGCAAAGTATCGCGAAATGCCGTTTAATGATATCCAAGCCTTCCATGGCCCATATTGATCATTACCAAGCATATAATTAAATATTACTATGCTCACGTTCACTTAGATGGTCACCGAAAGGCGTAGATTCAAAAGTTGATGCTTTAGGTCCCTCTATTGCGCAAACTTGTGCATCTCATCATTTAATAGCATGGAAGCCTCATCTAATCCATATTAGGCATTCTTGAAAGTATTATTATACATTATGATGCTTCGGGTCTGCTAAAAGGTCATTCAGAGGTATAATTAAACATATTGACACTTTTAGTCCCTCTAACTTGCAAAGTTGCGCGTAACTTTACTTATAGGCATAAAAACCTTAGTCGGCCAATAATTGGCACTCCCGAGAGTATGATCGAATATCATGAAGCTCCCGGTTTGTTAAAAGGTCACTCAGAGGTAAGAATTAACATGTTGACGCTTTTAACCCTTTATTGCGCAAACTTCAATTAATTACATAAACGGCTACACTTAGTCATCAAGTGGCTCATTTGTGAATATAAACATCGTAAGTGGTTATTTAGAAACTTATTTTAGGTATGATAATACTTCCAGTTCTTTCATAATCAAAGTTTTCGATTTTTCGAAAAATTAGTCCCTTAAATTCAACGTTTGACTTCATTAGGGTTTATTACACGTGTCAATACTTCGTTGGACGTGATTTTTCTAGGTGTTACATGGAATTTCCTTAAGTTCCTTACTCTTAGTGTTACTGATTACCGAAATCATATACACTATTTCTTGTTTTCTTGAATAACTGGCCAATTTCATTACTGAAATGAATTTCATTGGCTTTCGTGGCTTATCTCCTGTAATCATCACTAATTCGCCTGTGGGTGTATGAATTTCTATGGAATTCTTACCACAAAGAATTCGAGCATGATTGGCTACTAGCCAATCCATTCCTAACACAACATCAAATCTGGCTAAATTCATAGGTAACAGGTTTGCCGAAAATTTATGACCTAAAAGTTCTATCTTTCCTTCTCGCACAATGTTATTTATTTTAACAGAATTCCCATCTGCTGTTTCGACTGTAAAAATCTGCCTAAGGTTGGTGAAAGGTAAGTTAAGAGCTTGGCAGAATGAAGTATTTATAAAACTTTGGTTTGCACCAAAGTCAAATAATACTTTTGCATAAACGTCGTGAACTAGGAACGTACCAGCTATTACGTCAGGAATTAGTTCTGCTTCCTGAGTAGTCAACTGGAAGGCTCTTGCGTTCTTCTTGGTAGCTCCTTCTGCAGGTTTGGTTTTTTTGTCAGCTGGTTTGGCCAATTTAGGGCAGTCTGGTCTAAAATGTCCAGCTTCTTCGTAGTTGTAGCAGATTGTTGCTTTCTTCTTCCTGCAATCTTCTTCTTGGTGCCTCGGGATTTTGCATAAATTGCAATATCCCTTGCATCTTCCAAAATGCTTCCTTTTGCAGGCATTGCAAAATGGAACAGTGGAAGATTGCCTGGTTCCCTTTCTCTTGAAATTACTACGATTACCCATACGGAATCCTTGGGTAATCTTTTGGGCCACTTCCTTTTTCCGGTTTTCTTCTCTTATGTGTACCAGCTCGTCAGTTAGGGTGTTAGCTAATTCCACTGCATCGTCAATAGTGCGGGGTCTCGCAGCTTTGACGATATCATGGATTTCGCCGATCAATCCCCAAATATAGCGGGAAATTAGTACCGGTTCTGGCGAAGCCAGGGTTGGTACCACTCTAGTATATTCGAAGAATGTCGAAGTATACCCTCGACAGTCTACATCCATCATCCGGTGGTTCAGAAACTTATTCGCCATTTGTTCTTTTTTGTATTCAGGGCATAATTTTCTTTCCACTAGCTGCTGGAATTCTTCCCAACTCATGGCATAGGCCATATTTCTTCCTTTGGCTTGAAGCACCGTATTCCACCATTCTAGCGCCCCTTCTTTAAAAAGACGCGACGCGTACATGACCTTATCTTCCTCGACACATTTACTTATCATAATTACTGCTTCAGTTTTCTCCAACCAACGCAGCGCCGAAGTCGCCCCTTCATTGCCTGCAAATTCAGCTGGTTTACAGGCAAGAAATTCCTTATAAGTGCAACCAGGCGTTGCAGCTTTCATTCTTTTAAGAGTTGGGGCTTGCAGTACATCATTGTTATTAGTATGATTACCGCCTCCGTTTACAATATTACTAAAATCGTCACCGCGTGTACGTTTGCTAGGAATAATTTGTTTAGGTTCAATTGGATTTCGAGCAGCAGCAAGTATTGCTAGAATAGCATTGACTATTCCCTGAGCAACGATATTCTCGATATCTTACCCTCGTTAACTTGTTCATTACCAGCGTTTGCCATCTAGTAATTAATTTATATAAGTGATTAGCATAAAATAATTAATAACCAATCATAATATAATTGCACATAATCACATTAACAAGTATAGCCAAAATTGTCGATCTTTCGACTTTTGATATTTTATATATATATATTAGGCATCCGTACAAACTGGTTATATTACAAAGTTTTATTTTTAGTTATTTCACATAATTATATTTTATTATTATATTATTATTATTATACACCTATTCCTACAACCACACAACCACAGTCACACCATCCTCGCCAGCTGGCATCTTAGAAACGACGTTCCCTTTCGTCGTATTTCCAGGAGATCCTCTCTCCTACCTCTCGGATTCGGTTCCATGCATCCACTAGCTCCTCGCCAAAATGGCGGAGTTCAGCCAGATTTTCCATGCTCATAGGTGGGTGTAGTGGAGGTTCTGGGTCAAATTGAGGGAAAAAGGTATCAGGGTTATTTAGGAGATTCTGGAACTGCCAGTCGGTGGTCCACCATTCTTCTAACTCTGCAGGTAGAGGTTGGGTGTGGATAATAAGATCTGGGATTTCAGGCTCTAGGTCAACTGGAAGTTGTGCTTCTGCTGGGTAATTAAAAAGGTTTTCACCGGCAGGTCTGATGAGGTCACTGAGTGCCAGTTTATGATCTAACTCCTCCCAGGGTGGCATCTCCTGATCTTGCCTAGAACTTTCTCCAATCTCTATTTCCTTGCCTTTACCTTTGGGATCCTCCGTCTTGGTAACTTTCCGTGTCGCTGGTTTCCTCCTGCGCACACGCCTCCAGCCCACAATTCTTCTTCTCTTCTTCGGCTTAGGTTTCTCCGGAGGTTGGGTTTGAAATTCCATAGGTTCTTCTATGTCAGCACAATACCCGGTAAATTCTCTAGAAACTTCCACATTCACAGGATAGAGATTGAGATTCTGAAGGGCTTCAGATAATTCATTCATGCTGTTTAGCAGTTAGGAAGAAACACACATAATTCTAGGTTAAAATTTTGTAACTTGAATTTTCACATAATTACATAATGGCAATTAGAAAATTTAAATATTAATTATAATTATCTAATTTATACAAATCATTTATTGAAACAACACATATTTATTACAACTAAAATTTGAAATCTACTAGTGGTTATTTAATAGATTAAAGTTTCTGGTTTGTAGGTAGCATAGGTGATGGTACTGGTTTGGTGATTTAACTATAAGTTAGCATTTACTGCTGTAGTAGCTAACATATAGAGATTTTCCCATTGTTGGTCTAACTTATCTTCCCATGGTTGTTTAGTGTCTATTTTCTGAGTTTCCTTATTGATCATCACTCCTTTTGGTTGTGACTTCCTCATTTTTTCTTGACTTTTCCTAATAATCAAACTTCTTTTATTAGGGATAAGTGGTTTTTCATACTGTGCCTTACGAACAAATATTCCCTCCTCAGTGTCTGCGGAGTATCTTGAGGAATTTGATTGGGATGAAGTTCCCTTATCTTTCGGTGAACTATCTAATTTAAGATAGATATCCGAAATTCTTTGCTTACCCATACTGTAACTAACAAATAGTCAGTTAAAACATATAATCACAAGACGATAATCAGGAAAATTAAGTATTTTAAATACTTAATAGGCTTAAATCAGTGGCTCTGATACCACCTTTTCCTGTCACGGCCCCAGCCCCGGTTTGACCCGGTCAGGAGCCGCGGGACAGGAACCCGTGGTATTTATTAATTGATGCGACAACGGAAGATTTAACAGGATCTTTTAAAACATGAAATGCCCGATTATTTTATTTCATAATTCGGGATAAACCCCGTAATTTACAAAAGAAGAATTTCACTAGGGAATTCCCTGATTTATAAAACATGTTTATTTATTTTAACTGAGCCACCTCTTCAAGCTGGTTAGTGCTCCGTAGCACGTTTTCCTTGATTTACAACATGTCGCCTGAAACATGTTTTAAAAATATTTTATCAGCGGGGAAATACTGGCGAGTCACTCAATTTGATAAAATGACACATAGTTATAAATTACAGCATAAGAGTGATTACAATGGCTTCTATCATATTTTATCTGGCGCCGTGTCACCTGGTGACGATGGTCATACCACTATTGGGTCCTTCCCCAAGTAGTGATGATTATCACTGTTAGGATTTATTAGCCTAACTGTGAGAAATTAGTAATGTGCACAATACCCCAATTAGCCAGTAATTCAAGATAACCATGACTTAATCCCTGTAATTATAACTTTTGAAAATGGAGTATTGTAAAATACCTTTGATAAAAGAGAATGACTCACATTGCAGATTTATACGGGCAGAGTTTAGCCTACTGACTAGCCTTGTAACCTAAATTAAATAACAATGCACACGAACTAGGTTAGTAACTAATACAACATTTACGATAACTCACGAGATTAAAACCCTCACAACGAATGACAAAGTGCTATACTTAAACATCCTTCGAATTCACGACTAATGACAAAGTATGGCCCTAATGTGGGCAGCACTTAAACATCCATCGGATAGTTTCAATCGATCGGACATAGAATCATAGTAGCGATCGAGTTAATACCATGTATCGTAGCAGCGCCTCACTACCGTGAATGAAATTTTCAAATTACAGAAGTGTAACTTCGTTTTTATGAAAAGTTTTCGACACAGAATGAAAGCTTGATGTCCAGGAAATTTATAGGTGAAATTTGAGTTTCACGCGGCCCACGTGAAACCCCTCTTGACACTTACGCGGCCCGCGAGGGCCAGCTAGACGTAGACTAGGGCTACGGTGTCATCAGTAGACTTGACACGCATGCAACACGTGGCCCGGATGCTTATCCGGTCAAACTCCAAGTTGACGCGGCCCGCGTGAAGTTCAGCCTATCTTTTACGCGGCCCGCGAGAGGACCAAAAGTATGATTTTCTTGATTTTTGATATGGATTAGGGTTTAAGGGGTCCAGGTTTTTATTTACGGGTCGGTTTGGGACATTTTTGAAGGTCCTTACACATCGGCACCCCTATCACCCATCACACCATTCCACCATGTAAGAGCACGCTTCTCGAATGCAATGGATGCAAACTCAACCTTGCGCTCATTCGGACAATGCACATGTCTGAATGTGCTTTCCAAACTTTCGAACCATTGAAGGAGCGTGATTGCTCCTTGAGACCCAGAAAACTTCAATGGCTTAGCAGAATTGAAATTCTTGAAACTACATTGTGCGTTATTGTTGTTATTATTGTTGTATAACTCATGGATCTGGGTTACTACGTCAGGAAGTACAGCAGCCATTTGCTGAGCAACAAGGGCTGCGACTTCTTCAGCAGTAAAAGGTTGAGTATCACGTCGAGGAGGCATTGTCTAAAAAGAACAAGGAAACATGTGAACGAGTGAGGTTGACAATTGGAAAGAAAACAAAAGAGGTATTGAAAACATCGACAAAACACAAGGAGTGCGATCATTTGCTCATTACCTTAAACAAACAAATGATACGCAGTGACTAATCAAAGTAAATGGGTCAATATAATGTATCACCGAAGACATGCTCATCTATAAGTGAACACTCACCCCAAGAGTTCCCAGGTAAGAGTGACCGGTCCGATACTGCGGATTTGTACGAACACTCTAGCCTTAGACAGAAAACTCAGGGTACAAGCATTCACCCTTCCAGTTTGCACGTGTTCACATTATTTAGACCCAAACTTTGACAAGATTTTGAAAACACCAAAGGCTTAAAACCCTAAAAACAAATCATCCAAGGATAGATGACTTCTTGTGATGTTTTGAAAAATTTTGCTCGAGAGAATGAATTGTGTTTTGTTTTTGTTAATCACCTAAGGATAGGTGAAGTGTGTTGTTTTAAGACTAAAGACAAGATAACTTGCGTTAGGGTCCTAGGAAAGTTATAGTCTAGGTCAAAGCATTACTAATAACCTAATTCCCTATAATCATTGGCTCTGATACCAACTTTTCTGTCACACCCCGACCACGTAAAACAACAAATCGTGGCGGAAACGTCGGGGAGTGTTGTAACAGAATCATTGTTTCACAACCATGGATTAAATTGTTTTGTTTTGTTTTATTGAATTGAACTCATTGTTTTATTACAATTCAGATGAATACATATATTTTTTTTCGAGTTTTAAAGTCACTAAGGCACGAGTCCATCCTATATATATAGCATGCATCAACAATCATTTCATAGCATCACCTGAAACATATATGAAAATAGGTACGTCAGCATAAAAATGTCTGTGTGTAACATAGGCTTTGTGGATTTAGATTCATGGCTTTAGTTAATATAAGAAAAAAAGTTTTATGTTTTACAAAAAAAATAGCCATGAATCCTTGTAATAAGTTTTGTTTCTAAAAATGCATTTGTTTTGATAAAAGGTTTGTAGTATATACAAAATATATTTGGTTTTGAAAGATAGCATATCAACTATGCTTTGGTTTTGAGAATAACATATCAACTATGTTTTGGTTTTGAAAATAGCATATCAACTATGCTTTGGTTTTGATAATAGCATATCAACCATGCTTTGGTTTTGAGAATAACATATCAACTATGTTTTGGTTTTTGAAAATAGCATATCAACTATGCTTTGGTTTTGTAACAAAGTAGTATATTAAAACATATGTTGGATTTTGTACATAGTATATCAAATTATACTTTGGATAATATCACATTTGAGAGTATATCAATCTATACTTCGGTAGTATACCAAAATATACAAAAGAAACTGTGATTTAGTATTCATTCAAACCTTAGTGTATCAAACTACACCTTGGAGACTATAGAAATACCACAAATGCAATTTCTATTTGGTTAAAATTTGGTTTCTGACATTCCATACAACAGGAATGGGGTGTCTAGTCCTATAGCGCTATATCATACTACCAATCGGCTTGGTGAATGTATTAAAATGAGTACATTCCAACAATTAGTTTTACAAGCTTTGAAAATCAGTGTTTAAACCATAGATAATCGTTTAATTCGTTAAAAGAATAAGTACTAAGCATGTGTAATCAGATAGTTTAAAATCATGAAAATAACAAATAGGCACATATGTTTCACCCCAAAACATTTGAAAGCAGTAAAAGAGGGGACTATGTACTCACTTGAGATTGCAAGTATCCTTGATTAAGTGTCCTAGCGAAGCTCGGGAAATCAAGGAATCAAGTGGCACCTAGTATGGAATCACTATATTAAATAATCGGCTCCTAAGTCGGAAGATTGGGTAGAATGAGGTCTCGTAAACCAAATGAGCATTGGAACTCATGTGATATGGTTTAACGAAGTCTACATTCTAAAACGGAACCTATTCTAAGTGCTTATGACCCGTTACGACCCATTAAGGTAGCTTATGCTACTTTAACGCATCGTTCGCACAAACGCGCGTTCCAGACGTCTAACTAGTCCTATGACAAGTGTTATATGCCTAAACATGTTTAAATATGTTGCATAATCAGTTAAGTGGCAAATGTGTATGTTACATATGCTTAAATACCAATTATGCATGAAAAGGGCATTTTGGTCATTTACCTAAGGCATATAAACTACCTATCATACAACTACTTAAACTATGTGACCATAAGGTATAACCTCGGAAGGTTATTCCCTATATAACTATGGTCACTAAACATGCTTGTTCGGATCCTAATGATCGACCATACTGGTCGAGTTCGAAAGTCTAAGCGGTGGTTTAGACCGCTTGACTTACGACTCTAAACAAGCACTAAACTAAAAGTGACGAGCTAAGCATGTTAAAACATGCTTAACTAAGTTAAAAAACATGTTTTTTTTATATCAAAACAAAATGTTTTGATACCTAGAGTAGTTTGGTTGCAAAATACGCTTAATTGCTAATTTTTGACCGAAACTACGACTCGTCACTACGCCTAGTCAACGTGGTAATCAGTAGGTATAGTCACTAAGGACTATAACCATCGTGATTACGCTCACGTTGCGAAGTTCAAACGAACTTTGTGTTGACCAACTCGTGGTCAAAGCAGAAAGTCAAACACTGTTTGACTTTTACGCTCGAAAAAGCGATAAAAGAACGAAGGAAGCTTACAAAGGGTCCTTGCTAGGGACAACTTGATCTTAAAATCTCAGGTATGAAGTATTGTAACTTCAACTTAGAGAAATCAGATCAAGGGTGAGCAGTAATGAATGAAGAGAATGGCTTTATATAGTTTTCGCAAAACCATTAAGATCATTCCTTGCTAAAGAGGGAAAGATCTTGGCCATACACTTGTTAGGGAAAGATTGGAGGACTTGTTCATCACACAAACCAACCCATAACATGAAAAACCAGGGATTAAAACCATTAGATTAGGTGGAAATGACCAGATTCAATGTTTCTACAAAACTGCTAATCTGGTGATGGCTTACGGACCGTAAGCCCATCCCCATATGGCCCGTAAGGACCTTGCAGGTCAGCAACTTTCAGAAATTGACATTTTAGTCCCTGCACTTGAGAAACTTGATTTTTGATGCATTTTTGACACGTTTAAGCCCCGTTAACCCCATTTCAAAGCTCTAAAATGAAGTTAAAGTGTAGGGAACTTAAAATATGCTCAAAAATATCTCGGATGTCGGTTCGTTTGGTCGTACAATTGCGTTGTTCGGTTAATTACTACGGAAGTCTTAACGAACGCAAAAACGATCCAAATTAAGCGACGAATGAACTTTTATCATGCCAATCACTAAAATAAAATATTTTAATGATTACATAAATTTTTGGATGTCCGGATATATTCAGAACGTAAGAAATGCGCGAAAATGCAAACTTATGCACTTTTTGACCCTTTTAGTCCCTATTGATCAAATAAGTTTATTTTAGCATACCGAACACCTCAAAGCCTATTTCTAAGCTATGTAAAGGATATTTAGGGTATGTTTAATTTATGATCAAGTTCCGGAATGTTCGTTACTATACAAATCGGTATAGTTTCGCAGTTTGACACAAATAGTCCCTGCGATCGAACAAACTTGTTTTCGACACACCAAACCATCCAAAACTTATTTCTAAGTTATGTGAAGGTTATTTAAGGTATGTTAATCCTATTTCACTATTCCGGAGTGTTTGTCGCGTTAAACTAATCGCGTTTACGCATCAGTTCGCGTATAACTTTCAAGAAAGCGATTTAAAGCTCGAAATCGAACAAGAATTGATATGTGCAAATGATACACATATTTATACAAATCCCCAGTATGAAATACAATATTTCATTGGTTTGGTATTTGTATGATGGTTGAAGCGACACAGATGTCACATTTAAGAATCAAATTACAATCTTAATATTATAATATTTTTACACAAATTACTATTATTATTGTTTGAGAGATAAATATAAATACTCTAGTACATGTATATTGTTTAATTACCTAATGTAATTGGAATCAGTTTTAGAAGTATTAAACGTTGTATTACCTATTATAATACTTCTTTGAATAAATAATATAATATACAATAAATTAAAAGTTAAGTTTTAATATTTTAAACCAATTTAGTTCAACTCACTAGTTAAAAATGAATTTTGTTCTTATGAGTCCAGAAAGTTTATATTTTGATTAAATTATTTCTTTAAATTTTCCGTCCTTTAAAAATACTATATTCAATAAACAGAAGTTTATTTCAATATATTACTTTTATAAAAGGGTAAATAAAGCTAGGGAATAAACTTAATGATTGGTACGTTTAATTTTTAGAAATTAAAGATATTAAAAAATAATTTAGTATTATATATATGTGTGTGTATATATTATGTAAGTTTTAAATATTAAATTTTTGAAATTCTATGTTTCCAAATAATAAATATATACATATATAATAGAATTTCTTGGTGATACACACAATATAATAATCAAATATCTTCTAAAGATAAACATAAGAAAAAATATCACTGATGATTCATATGAAAACATGAAGTCATATAAAAATAAATCATAAAACGTATTATGTTTTAAAAATATACCATCTGTCTCAATAAAATATTCCTTGCAATGGAATCTAATATTGTATAAGCATGAATAGAGTTAGTTATAAGAATACTCATTGGACCTAGCCATAGAATCAATAGAGACAAGGATATTTTTGTCAAAACTCCAAAAAAGAAAGTTACAACCATAATAATACCTATGCTTAAACAAAAAGAGTTAGGGTAGTATTTAGACATGAACCTAAGAACAATGCCTTAGTGTAAGCTTCGAGATAAGCTAATTACTTGCTTAAATAAAGTATGATGGGTGTTGGTATGCCATGAGGATAATGACTAGAACAGAGCAAGTATGATAAATAAGCAATAACACATGGCCAATGTTATTTCTTGTTTATTAGTACTACTCGGTTCTAGAATATGATCCATCATGAAAATACTAATTTCCTTGTTTCTTGATATAAGCCATAATAAATAATGCACTTTTAAAACCATGATTTGAGAGAAATTCTATTTAAGGGAAATACAATAACAATTACCTCTCCGGCAAGACTGGGTATGGTGTGGTAGACTCTCCAGCTTGTCCGGGTAAGATGGGGGTACCTCTCCGGCGAGACCGGGTGAGATGGGGTATATGTTATGTTAATGGAATTCCCTAAATAGTACCATGACCTGATGCTTGACCTGTTATTGGAAATATGAGTCTGGTGAACGTCTGGTGAACTTATGTTATTAAACGGGTAGATCATATGCGTCTGGTGAACTTATGTTATTAAACGGGTAGATCATAGGTAAGTTGACCGATAGAAATATGAGATAGTTTGGTGAACGTAGGAACCGTTTAGTAATTCTAATAATAAAAATACGTTATGATTAACCCTACTCCGTTTTTAATGAAACTTAGGTCAAAATGTAGATAAAAATATTCTCGTTCTAAAGGCATATTTATCATTCTATAAAACGTCATATTTTAGAAGTTATAAGAGCCAAATGAATGAAGTAGTTAAATTAATTATAATATATATATATAATAAAATAAAATTTATCTAAAACTAACCAATTGAGAATTTCATTGCTTATCCACGTGTATTTCTAAAGATCATATCAAATTTTGTTTGACGTGCACTCCAAGGAGAATTTCAAAGTATAAATAGGAAACATTAGACGACCTCTCAATCTGCCTTTTCTTTCCTTTCGATCTCTCCCTCTACTTCTATAACCTTCTTTAGTAATTCACCATCTCTCTCTCACATGTATTCAAATTTTATTTAGTATTCCACACCATAATATTTTAAAAGCCTTGCCCCGTTTTAAGTGTTGTAATCCCTGGTCACTAATGCCCTGTCCGATTGATCTAGGGCCCCGTAACTAATGTCAAGGCTCTGCCTGACTAAGTTTGTTGGGGTTCTGTCTCGTGACGTAGGGATAAAGTTGAACTGGGTTACTATACTTAACATGAGTGCATTATATATTTTATTAAATAGTTCAGGAGTTATACCCAGGATATAACAACCCTCCTAAAATATTTTAGACACCCCTAAGTGTCCTAAAATACACCCCGAATACGAAAAATGGCCCCGAAATACCTTTAATTCTATAAAAATAAAATAAAACAAGTTTTGGTAGGCGCTCGCGGGCCGCGAAGACTTAGTCTTCGGGCTACGCGGGGCGCGACAGCCCAACACTAGGCGAGCACCATATGCTGCCACGTGTCCCTACACGCGTCGATACCCCACGATGACTCAGCAACCCTTGTCACCTTTTCTGGCCCTCGCAGGCCGCGTAATCTTCCTCCTAATCCGTCGCGGGGCGCGAGTCAGCCCTATAAATTGGATCGAGCGGCCTTCAGCTTCGTTGTTCAAATCTCTCTCTCAATTTCTATAGGGTAGAAGTAATACCCGTGTATAACACCCTCCTAATTAGCAAAGCTCTGCCTCGTTGTAAGTATTTTAACCCCAGGTTACGTATTAGATACGCTGCCCGATTGATCTAGTGCTCCGTAACGGCTGTCTGGGTTCTGCCCGACGTAGTCGTTGGAGTTCTATCTCGGGGAAAGTATAACTAATGTAAATTTGGGTTATTATACTAACGCGTGTGCATTATTTAAAATTTATAGATTATATCCAGGAAGCCACAAGAAATTACCTAAAATAGCAATGTGAGTAATCTCCTTTTTGTAAACAGTTTTTACAAAACCTTAAACATTTTACAACGCAATTTAGCAGTGATTGAGTCTTTGTAATTCTACAATTACTGCCGGTATGTTGGGATTTTGTATACAAAATGTGAGACACGTTACCATTGGACAAAGAGTTAGCCAATGTGTAATATAACCCACCAGTCAGGATTGACAGTACTGAATGAGTAATTGGGTAGATATAAACATTGTAATCGCTCTCAATACTGTAAAATGATAAAACTTGTTTTGATTAAACTGGGATTCATTCACCAGTATTTCCCCCTGACAAAAATGTTTTAAACGCGTTTCAGGTAACAAAATGTGAAAGCCAAATAGAAGCCAGCTAGAGAGCACTGAAGGCTCAGAAAAGTGGCTATAAAAGTTACCTAAATAAAAATAAGATTTTGTTTTCAATAATTAGGGTTTATCCCTATAAATGTATTATAAAGAAAATTTGGGTTTTACCCCATTTATCTAATTTAAACATTCTGGTGTTTAACTCTGATAAAAATATTTCCTAACTACGGTCCTGATGAAAATTTCGGCTGCCAAATTAATAAACACCGATACCATCTGACTGGTTTGCGGCTCCCGCTCCCAGGATAGGGTCGGGGGTTGTGACATGGTGGTTTAGGCATCGACTAAGTATTCTATAACAGAAAGGTTGGAAATACAATTTGAAATCGGTAAATATAATAAACTTGCCACTTACGTAGATTCAGGTTGTAAGACCCGTCTTAATTTTAACATACTTGTAATTGAGAATACGCACCTTCTGATCAAAAGTACGACTTTTCAAAAGCATTGATGAGTTAACACACATTCTTGACTAAATTGTTCAAAATTTACATCATTCAAACTAGTTTTAAACATTTAAGCAATTATATATTTTTAAACATACGACTAAACAAAACATCGTTATTCGCGGAAGCTTCAAAAGTATTGTGTTCGGTTCTTGACATTTGCTTGATCGCCACTCGGGAATACCACCGACATCACCTAACATCAAAACCATCTTAAATGTTAGTTTTGATAACATATAAACATGTATATTCAAGTTCCAATATCAAACAAATGAAAACAAAATAAAATTTCCGGAACTAGGTCTCTCGCACCACGCGAGAGACTCCTTAAGATCGTTCGCGGGCCGCGAGCGGCCCTGCGTGTCGCGCCAAGTCCAGTACTCCCTGTCGCGTGCCGCAGGGGAGTCAAATTTCTAGCAGGTCGTGGACCTGCATTTTTTTTACAAAATAAATTTTCAAATGGCCATAACTTCTTACCTATTAGTCCGTTTTAGGTGATTCTTTTTCCTACGCGTCCGTAATTGAAATACGGATCCGTTTAGCATATTTATTTGCATCAAAATTCGGATTATAAGCTGATAGCCTATAAATCCTCTTTTATTTATTCGACCCATTATGTTATATGTCATATTCTACACCATTCATCCTTATTGATTTCTAAACTTAATTACCCATTCCCCGGGCTTATCAACTTTGGCGTATCGCTTCCATTCCATGGTTTTACGCACGCAATAAAATCATGCTTGTTTTCAATGTTTCAAGCTTATCACTTCATGCCGATTTTACAAGTTAAATTTCTAATCTTTTGACCCAACATCAAGGGTTCCTCAAATCAAGCTTAGCGTTTCCATTACATGGCTTACGCACTCTATCACTAACACATTATGTGACCTTCAAGTCACTACATATGTCATCGTTTTAAAGCATAGTTTTGACCCGTTTGGTTGTAGAGTGAAGACCTTCACTTCATTGACAACCAAGCTTATTCCAACCATTGTTTTAACCCGTTTTTATGATACACCGAACGATTCTAACCATTCTTTTCAACCCATATGGTTTATTCCTATCATACTTTACCCATTTATTTTGTCCCATTTGGTTTGCCGAGTGAACTTCATCACTTCCATGACTTACCAACATACACTAATCATTCAATTTGACCCGTTTGACCTATCGAGTGAACTTCGTCACTTCAATGACACATCAAACGCTCTTATCACACTACAATACTATTAACAAGCCATAACTAAATGTTTTTGTATAATGTGACGAAACTAATAGTTACGTACTTGCATAATTCATCGTCATTGATTTCTAACCATAATTACTCATTCCCGGGATTGACCATCTTAGCGTATCACTTCCATTCCATGGTTTACGCTTTTATAACTCAAATTTAACGAGTGACGTTCAAGTCACTTCGAACACTACCATTTTGACCATTATTTTAACCAGTTTAGTGAGTTACATCACTTTATTTACATTCCAAACATGACTAGTTAAACAATATTATCAATAAACATATCTAACCAACTATTTATTTTGACCCGTTTGGTTTGTCGAGTGAATTCCATCACTTCTTAGACTTACCAAACGATTACAATTTCACTATTTCAACATCATACATATTCCAACTATTTGTTTTGACCCGTTTGGTTAGACTTACCAAACGCAACTATTTTTGCTATAACAACATTATACATATCTACGACTAGACTTGTCTACATAAAGGTAAAGAGGCGACAAGTCGCGCACCTTTCAAAGCATATCCTTCAAGCGTGCGTCCGTTCCGACTTGACCGCTTGAAGATTCAACCACCGTACCTTGTGATCCCTCATCCCTTCACTTAGGTGATCACTAATTTGAGCTCGATTTTCGATTTAGACTTGATTTTCCCTCTTGATTTGGTTGATTTTGTGTGTTAGGGTTGAACTTTTGAGAGCCCTTTCTTGGCTCTGTGGATCGCACGACCAGAATACACACTTAGGTGTGTGTTTTGGTGTTTGGTTTTTAATTTAATTAAAACCTTTTCACTTTTGCCAAGTTTAGCCCCTCTACAATTCAATTATTTTTATAAGTTCATGCATGGAGGTAGGAGGATAACAATCTTTTAAAACCTCTTTCGTATGTTCACTAATGCACAAGTTGTCACGGAAGTCGTTGGCATCGCCCTCAAGTCTCTCGAAACCTGGTCTCTTGTCAACAGACCAAGTTGCAGTCCGTTAAAACACCTCTTCAGCTCTTGAAGAGTAGACCTATCAGCATAAACTTGCTTTTCGATTTGTTTAATAAAGCGTTGCTTTAAATCGTCAAATTGCGCAGAAGTATATGATGCCATTTTAATGTATTTAGAACTGATGCAAAACAATAACAGCTGCTTTTCTATTTCCTTGAATGAATCAGTGTATGATGAAAAAAACATTTGAATTGGCAATGGTATTATATAGTGAAATATCTAACATCCCAAAGGTCAGATTTAAATACAACCATTAAATCTACTACTTCTAATAAAGCAAAATAACTTTTGCCATGTGGCATTCACTTAATCCACGCGTTTTGTGTTTAGGAGCTAAAACAAAAGCCTCTAAACCCTAATTCAGTTTCTTCTTTCCTATGACATCATCTTCTACCGATTATCTTTAATTCACCCATCATTGAATTCAATTAATGACGGAGTTACCTTTTTGATTCTCCCATTGATTGAGGGTTGTTACAATCAAAAACCCTAAATCCAGTGTTTACTTTCATCCCTTATCCTCCCAATTGAAATGAAAGAACCCTTGATCTCATCTTTCTACCACCACATTAATGCCGCCACCATGGTGATGAAGATGATGAATACGATTTTGAGGATTGCAATTATGGTGATGAAGATGATAGGGACGTATAGCTTAAACGGTACGTTTTATCTTCCCACAATAATCTCCATTGAGGTCAGATCTTTCTCTTTTATCTTCCCACAATTCTTAGTCACAAACCCTAGCTCTAGCTCAAGCGATTTCATCTTTTTCCCGTTTATATCTTTCGCCATTTCTTCTTTTGAATTCATTTGCGTTGATTTCACATGTATTACGGTTTGTTTGCTCGCAATAGATATCGGTGGTCAAACAACGGCTTCCACCGCAGCAGCGCCGCCGCTTGGTTTTTCCGGTGGTTGTTCACGGTGGTGTTTGGCGTGACATCTCTTTTTTGTGCCACGTTTATGAGATTTTGGTGTTCCCACGCAATCTGAGAATGACTGAAGGTATGTGTTTGGTTTATGTTATTTGCAAGATGTATTCTACATACTTTTGTTTCTATCCATCTCCTATAAATATGCTTCCAATTTCAGTTACCAGTTCATCACATTTGCTCTACATACTGTTGATTCTATCCATTTGTAGGCTTCGGCAATTAGTTAGGGCTCCAATTTTATTATGTTGTTGGCTGGAGATTTAATATGATTTGTTTTGGACGTGTATTTTTACCTTGGATTGATTGGGTTTTAGGGTTACAGAACTGTCAGAACATTGATTTTGTTGAGAATTGGTTTTACCATGAGGTTGGAGTCTACACCTCTGTCTATTCCATTGTGTGTGTTAATGTTTATGTGCCAAAAATTTGATTGTTGTTGCTAACCCCTCTGTTAATGTTTTGTGCTGATGATTACTTAGGTCTTAAGAAATGGTTTTATAATAGTGATGTTTAATAACGTTGTTGATTTCCAGGCAAGTCTCATGCAAAGATGTCGATAGGTGCAAAATATCATCTATCTAAAATTGAAAAGTTTTGAAACTATACTCAGCTGGAAATGTGGTGAAATACCAACATGTCCCTCCAAAATATGTGCCGATGATAATCCAATAATAAATATGTGCTGATGAACCATGGTTTAGTCTGACCCATACAAAAAAAATACCCATTTTGATTAGTTACCCAATATGTTCGATCCGACCATTTTTCTACCTTATCATATCTCGAAAGTCATAAGGTTTTAGCTTTATTTGATGAAGCGATGACTTTTGATTTGCTTTTGTAGGTGGCTAAAAGGTGAGAAAGGTTGTTGATTTAGCTTTTGTTAAGGTTGACCCCGGCACTACCTAATATGTTCAATGTTGAATAGTTTTTTATTGCACATACTTTACTAAAAGTGTTTGATAGGGATACTTAGTCGCAAGTGATGGCTGCTAAAGGCTACCTGACTAGAAGATCATAAAAAATATTAATTTCGATGAGCATATGTGCTATTTTTTAGTATGTTATGGTTACTATTTAATCACATGAAAGGTCAGTTTGTGGGTTTGTGGTAGTTTGGTTGTTTCGTTTAGTTAAGAATGAGTGGAATTTCTAGTATCGTATGCACTAACGGCCTAACACTAAATTTTGTTGCTTTCTCTGGCTGTAGGTGGAGCAAAAGAGAGCAGCCCACGTCTCTAGCCACTGCAACCGGCTCTATCCTACATGTAATTCACCATAACAGCGAGCAGAACTGTGTAACTTTAATGTAAAATATATAGACAAATGATCTTCTTTAGCAAAAAAAAACACAAAAAACGAACAATTTGCAAAATGAGATGCATAAATCTTAATAGTGTTGTATTTCAATTTTGACTGTAGTCATCTGTTATACTGCATTACTCAAGAGTAGCAGTTGAGTCCTATATTGTTGAATATAAAGCATGAATTGAAATTTAGGACTGCTACATATATATAATTTGGACTTCTCTTTGCAGGAAGCAACAGTTCGGATTTGTCTTCTGTATATGTGCATCTGGAAGGAGTACTGCAATATTATCCGAGTTTCACCTACGCATATTTAAGAAATAGAAAAACAAGGATATCATAAAACCAAATTAAGGTAACGCTACATTTTGACTGATGTTATGCTACTTTTGTAGAGACGTTTTCGGAAACACACCAATTGTTGAGTTGAAAATGGAGTCCACACCCTCAATAACAAATGAAAATAACTAAATCACGTCTTTTATCTACACTATTCTTTTTTCCTCTCTTTTTCTAGCTTCAACAATACAATGAAGAATAAATAAAGTCCAAAACCCTTTTTTAACCTGCAATAAAGTCCTTATATTGTTAACTGGTATATAATAATCGTTACGCTTAAAGTTGGCAACACCTATGTGGTTGGACAGTGGGTTACATATCCATGTTTTTGTTACTGGTCAAAACATGCATGCAGGGTTGCGTTGATCTACAAACATTTTTTTTTGTCTTTTTCTTAGTTTTGTATAAGCAGTTAAGATTTTCAAAATGCTAATAGATAAACCATGATGCAATACAAAAAACATATCAGTATAGGCATCAGCATGGAATATTTCAAATTCTTAATCATCTTTTCATCTTTTTTGGTACTTTCATCACTATTCCTTCCAGAATCCCACCGGTCTCAATATTGCTAGAAAATTGTTGAGGATCAACGACCCCGACAACTTAAACGAGATAGAAAAATGGGCCGGAGGACAAAGGTTCTGAGACTGCATCTCGAATATCTGATCAAATCTACACAATGTCTTCACACCCGTAACGTTCACTCCCCTCACAGATACTTTTTCCTAATGTTTAACGTAGGAGTTAATAATACATTGAATTCTGGAGATAAATTACACCAGGCCCACTGCGTTTGGTGCATGGTTCGACCGTAGTGGTCGTTACGAAGTTTTTGTTATTTTCTCTTGGATTTATATAAAGATCATTATAATTTAATCAATTTATGTCCCCATGAATGTGATTCATTAGCTATTTGGTTTGAAATTAGTTCACTGTAAGTATTTTTTCCTAAGTTACATTCAGCTTGCTTATCACGATAGGTCAACCTAGGGTTTTTTTAAGATATGGAATCGTGTTGCTGTGATTCACGTTTATGTCACTGCTGATTAGTCACGTTTATGTCACTGCTGATTAGTCACGTTTATGTCACTGCTGATTAGTCATTAGGTACATTTTTTTGGTTGATTGATGAAGATTTGTGTAAATTATCTAGCTTCTTGGCCTCATAATGACTGTTCCATTGTTGCAGATTATTTTAGCTTGACTATTGTTACTTTATGGCCTCTTATTGTTTGTAGATTGATAGTTGATTAGATAGCTATTTAGTTAATTATATAGTCACATAGTAGGGTTGGTTTAAAGAGGTGCTTGGCCCTCCGAGGTGTTGCTCTATTTAAAACTAATAAATCTTTATTTACAACCAAGAGTTGCGCCTATCTCATCTGTTTTAGATATCAATCATTTTCCGTAAGTAAACCTTTTATAATTTAAATATTAGTTTGGTTGTTTTTACATTCAACAATACTGATATTGTCTTTTTTTCTGATTACAGGTTGAATATATGGCTGAAAGACTTTCTAAATGGGTGAAGGTGGGATGATATATTTTCTTTAGAGAGTCAGGCATTCATAAATCTAGATACCATAAACAAAAGCACAGCTCGACACACTACTGTGAACCTAGATTCTACACCAAGGTGAATATATAACTTATGCTATGAACATTTAGGTGTTTGACTTCATATAAACTCCTAAATGTTTGATTATTCGTCAAAAGTATCTAAAATAATGTTTGATAGGACAAATAAATGAATGCTTTCAAATTGTTTGTAGTGATGATATTGTTAAATCAATTTGGAAACTTAAAAAATATGCTCCAATTTCATGCTACTTATATAGTAATCATATATGTAATTGATGGTTTCTTCTTGGGTATGGTTGTTTAGGTCTTTAAGGAATGTGACACATCTGATGCATCTGGTAATTCCTATGAACTTACTCTAATTGGGTCGAAATGCATTGGAGCCTATGTATGCAACAAGAAAAATCAAAATCAGGTAAATCACCCCCCTTGGAATGTAGACATGGCAGCTTTTTTTGCACTTGTGGTCATCATTTTGGCCAACTTAGCTTTGGGATGCTACCTCATGTTGATACAACTACACACATTGGCTTCTGTGTGATTCAATTGATTGTTGGGTAAGCTTTCTTAAACATATATTCCACTTTAACAAATATTCCAATTTTTACTAGGGTTAAATGGTTTATCGCCAGAATGCAATTTAAAGAAAATAATATACAAAGATGAGTTAAACCACACATGCACAAAACTAAGTTGAAACGGGTCAAAACTCTACCAACATTGTCAAGTGCAATATGTTGGGTTTTTAGAAATCGACTGTTTTGTCATGACATTTTCAGCATTATCACTTGGTACAAATCTAACATCATAACAGCTTAGAAATACGTTTCGAGTTTTGTTTTGTACTTTAATAATCTTCTTATAGTTTCGGGTTTAAAACTATAATTTGATTGACACTAATTAGATATATATGAATTTATCAGGCTGCTAATATTGAAACGAAAATATTGGGGGTTCCTGCAAGTGGGTATAGTTGATACACCATGAGTTTTCATATATTTAGGCACAAAATATAGTGGTATGTTGTGATTTAGTTCCGACATGCTTCATCAATGCTTTATGTTACCTTTTCATTCTAAAGTTTTATTTACCTTTTCATCAATGCTTTATGCATGTGTTCATTGATATGAAGTATATTATGCTCTGTTATGTTTACTGATTTTGTTGGTGCACTACGTCTGTCGACTACGTCTTATATCGAGTCTCGGGTTAATTGCGGATCAGTTCAAGCATGATGTCATAATATTGAATGATGATATCATATTATGACATCATCAACTGCATCATGACTACACAAGATGACAAACTAGTTTGCATGTGCACGTGAAGTTTGTATAAGATCTGATTTCGCTCTTGTGTCAAGCTAGTGATTTCGCTCATGAGTCAATGTGATTTCGCTTATATGGCAAGTATGTGATTTCGCTTATATGTCATGTCCTTATAAGCGAAATCATGTCAACTATATATAGTGTCTCTTGAGCGAAATCACATAACAGTCCCTTGGATACCGTACCGAACTGCTGCTGGATTACGTCACGTTTATCAGATAGAGCAAGTTCTTGTATTACATGTTGAAACTCTGTTCGATTGTAGTTGTTACGTAATAAAACTTTGTTTAATTACATCTTCGCGCACGATTACGGTTCGATTTAATGGATTCCGCACGTTAAATCGAATCTACCGCAGATCTAGTGATCGTTTATGATCCGATCCTGTACTCACAAGTGGTATCAGAGCTACGGATGCTCTGCGTGTAATCGTGATTCGAATCGGACGAGTTTCAATAGTTTTCGGTGTGTCGTTATAATTTTTCAAATTGTTTCGGTTCTGTTCGGTAATTCATAGGTGTATTTTGGACTGATTTGATGTGTGTTGATTGATAGGTGATCTGTTCTATGATTTCTGGTTGAAGTATCATACTTTGTGGATCTGTTTGATATATCGTTCACTTGTTCCGAACTGATTCAGTGTTTTAAAAACTCAAATTTCAAAGCATTCGGAAAGAGTTTTTACAAACTGTTTTCATCCAGATCTGATATGCAAAAACCCGACACCAAATTGACCAAGCTCTTACATGTTTTTATTCATCTATTGCTGATATGCAAAAAGAAGTCTCATTAAAATGTTTTATTTCGCAGATAGAGCCCAGAACCTACAAAGAGGCATTGACTGAGGATAGTTGGGTGAATGCAATGCAGGAGGAGCTGCAACAGTTCGAGAAGCTGGGCGTCTGGAGACTTGTAGATTTGCCTGAGAATCAAAAGTTGATTAAAACAAAGTGGGTTTTTAAATGCAAAAGAGACGATAGAGGAGTTGTGGTCCGGAACAAAGCACGGCTTGTGGTTCAAGGTTTTAGTCAACAGGGAGGAATAGATTATGATGAAGTTTACGCACCGGTTGCCAGACTTGAGGCAATTCGGATCTTTCTAGCCTTTGCGTCATGGAAAGACTTTAAAGTATATCAACTTGACGTCAAATCTGCCTTTCTTTACAGAACAATCAGAGAAGAAGTGTATGTGGGTCAACCACCGGGGTTCACAGATCCACTACATAAAAACAAGGTGTATCTACTGGACAAAGCGTTATACGGACTTCACCAGGCCCCGAGAGCCTGGTACGAGACGCTTTCGACATACTTGCTGGATAACGGGTTCACAAGAGGGACAGTAGACAGTACCTTGTTCACAAAGGAAGAGGCAGGCCACTTGTTAATCGTGCAGATTTATGTAGACGATACCATTTTTGGATCTACCAACGATGATCTTTGCAAAGAATTTGAGAGGGTAATGAAAAAGAAGTTTGAGATGAGTTCGATGGGGGAGATGAAGTTCTTTCTCGGGCTGCAGGTGGAACAAATGCCCGATGGAATCTTCATTCACCAATCAAAGTATGTGAAGGACGTGCTCGACAAGTTCGACATGACAGATTGCAGTCCTGCATCAACCCCCCTTGCACAGAATCATGGAATTTGTCCAGACGAGAATGGTGTGAAGATGGATGAGACATTGTACCGATCAATCATTGGATCTCTGATGTATCTCACGGCTTCCCGTCCAGACATCATGTACCCGACGTGTCTCTGTGCCAGATATCAGTCAAATCCAAAGCAGTCACACCTGACCATTGTGAAACGTATCTTACGGTATTTGAAAGGCTGCCCAAGCATCGGCTTGTGGTATCCTCGCTCGGGTGACTTTACTTTATCTGGTTTTGCTGATTCTGATTTTGGGAGCTGCAAGCAAAATGCAAAGTCCACCACTGCTGGGTGTCAGTTCTTCAGAACTCGACTTGTTACTTGGCAGTGTAAGAAACAAACCGCAGTAGCGCTATCTACTTGCGAGGCTGAATACGTTTCAGCCTCCAGCTGTTGTTCGCAGATCCTTTGGATTCAACAGCAGATGTGAGACTTCGGTTTGCAATTCTTAGATACTCCGATCTATGTGGACAATGAAGCGGCCATTAACATCACTAAAAATCCGGTTCACCATTCTAAAACAAAACACATTGAGATCCGTCACCATTTTATTCGTGATTGTCACGAGAAAAAGCTAATTCGGATTGAACATGTGCACACCGATGATCAGAAAGCGGATTTCTATACTAAACCATTTGACAAAAAGAGATTTTATTATCTTTTGAAATTGAACGGGATGAAAAATCTGCAATCTAGGAGGGTTATTGAATGTGAAGCCGATTTGGGCGGCGATCTGACGTGAACCATGTCAAGTTGTCAAATTTGTTTGTACAGTTTATTTTCTGCTTTTCGAAAAAAACAAAAACACAAAAATATGTTTTAGTTTTAGGGGGAGAAAATTTTAAAAAAATTAGAAAATTTGAAAAAGTCAAAAACATTGAAAAATAAAAAATGAGCTTTGTTGAGACAAGAGGAAATGATAGTAAATCAGTGGACTGTCACAGCATGCTAAAGAAATGGAAAGTTCAAATGTGATAAACGGTCTCACTAAAGATGTGACGATAGGCTCAGCTAGACTAGTAGATTTGCGATAACGATACAAACTTAAATGAAAAAGCCTAGTTCTAGTGGGAAACATGGTTGAAAGCATAGTACTTAGTTTTGTCCTTTATGACTGTGTGCCTACTCAGTAATCGCTGATTGTCGAAAGACATAAAACTAGTTAAGTTTGTGAACTTTCACAACTTTGCTAAAAAGTCGCTGTGATTGTGCATTTCATTTTGCAAAGATTTAAACTTGTTTGATTTCTTTATTTTGTTTAAGCATCGGACATCCTCTGCGTATACGTGAGTATCGATCTGGATGTTGTTGCCTAAACGTTCTGCTTTTTTTTCTTTGGTGTTTCGTTTAAGCTTTGGATCACCTCTGCGTATACGGGAGTATCGACCTGGTGGTTAAAGCCTAAACAACTTCAACTTATTTTTATTTTCTTATTTTGTTTAAACATTGGACTTTCTCTGCGTATACGGAAGTATCGACCTGATTGTTAATTTTTAAACATTCTGCTTTGTTTTCGCACAAATCACAGTTGATAAAAGTTTAAAGGCATTACTTGAGTTAGTGTATTGCATGATGAGGGGATATGCTGAGATCGTGGGGTCCATAAGAATTTAGTGCAAAATTAATATACCTTAACGTATCGGTAAGCATTTCGAAAGTTTTTAGATTGAGCTTAAGAGGACAATTATATCGTCAATCAACGTGAATCGTTTAGAACTTAAAACGATTAAAAGCTTAACGGTGCTTGTGATGTGTCTCAAAAACTGATATGATCCTCTTTCGCAAACTCACAAAAATATGCTTGTACATATTTCATTTCTGCATTTAATTTCTGTTATTGCATTTATGTTTCATATTTTGAAAAATTCAACAAGATTTTCGACAACTGATGTTGAAAAGCTGATATTCAAAATCTTAAAGGCTAAACAAGATGAAAAATTGTTTTGGTTAAGATGATGAGAAGTTGGTAGATAATCCTCAAATGTTTAGATGATTCATTAATTTGAATCACAATATTGTGTGTTATATGTTTGAGAATTTTGAGTGAATCCTTTTAGAGTCAAAATTATTTTGTCTTACGAGAGTTTGAGATGTGTAGGTTTCTGATCCTGTTGCTACGGAAAGCCAGGAGATGCATCAGAACCTGAGAAGAGCTTAACCTGTGAAAGCCAGACTACGATCCTGAAGCAGATGATGCTGAAGAACTGAAGGAATGTCAGCACATTGCAAGGGGGAGTCTGTTGATGCTGATTGAAAGAGTGAAGCACAAAGACTGATAAAGATTGTAGGTTGACAATTAAAGACTCGACACTGAAGACTCCGTCAACATCCGAGGGGGAGTTTGTTGGTGCACTACGTCTGTCGACTACGTCTTATATCGAGTCTCGGGTTAATTGTGGATCAGTTCAAGCATGATGTCATAATATTGAATGATGATATCATATTATGACATCATCAACTGCATCATGACTACACAAGATGACAAACTAGTTTGCATGTGCACGTGAAGTTTGTATAAGATCTGATTTCGCTCTTGTGTCAAGCTAGTGATTTCGCTCATGAGTCAATGTGATTTCGCTTATATGGCAAGTATGTGATTTCGCTTATATGTCATGTCCTTATAAGCGAAATCATGTCAACTATATATAGTGTCTCTTGAGCGAAATCACATAACAGTCCCTTGGATACCGTACCGAACTGCTGCTGGATTACGTCACGTTTATCAGATAGAGCAAGTTCTTGTATTACATGTTGAAACTCTGTTCGATTGTAGTTGTTACGTAATAAAACGTTGTTTAATTACGTCTTCGCGCACGATTACGGTTCGATTTAATGGATTCCGCACGTTAAATCGAATCTACCGCAGATCTAGTGATCGTTTACGATCCGATCCTGTACTCACAAGTGGTATCAAAGCTACGGATGCTCTGCGTGTAATCGTGATTCGAATCGGACGAGTTTCAATAGTTTTCGGTGTGTCGTTATAATTTTTCAAATTGTTTCGGTTCTGTTCGGTAATTCATAGGTGTATTTTGGACTGATTTGATGTGTGTTGATTGATAGGTGATCTGTTCTATGATTTCTGGTTGAAGTATCATACTTTGTGGATCTGTTTGATATATCGTTCACTTGTTCCGAACTGATTCAGTGTTTTAAAAACTCAAATTTCAAAGCATTCGGAAAGAGTTTTTACAAACTGTTTTCATCCAGATCTTATATACATTTCAGATCTGAATTATTTCATTGTTTCATTCAAACACAGGACTGATTCGATCAATTTTCAGTTGGATTCAGTGATATTTGGTTTAGATCTTGATAACTTCAGACTATTTTCGACGAATTTTGATTATCGGTGTGTGGTTTGTACATTTTAAACTGTTCACAGTGGATATGTGAACTGCAGTTTGTGTTGATTGAAATTTCGATCAGTTTCGGACTAGTTTTTGAGGATTTTCGACTGAAAATTGATCAATTTCAAACTGATTCAGATCTGTTTGGTATGTAGTTTGTATATCTCTGACTGTTTTGGTGTGATTTCGACGAACTTTGGATCATTTCAGTGTGTCGATTGAGTTGTGCATTATTTTGAACAAATTTCGGACTGATTTGTGTTGTTTCAGATTGAAATCTGTTCATTTCGATCAGTTTTTGATGAAATCTTGATCATTTAGGATATATATCTGTTTGTTTCTTGTATTTGTTCATCGAAAAGAATGATTAGAGGTTGTTTGTGTAAAACTGATTAGAAGGGCAAAATGGTCAATACTTAAAGTTCTCGGACAGTTTACAAATTTTTTTCACATAAAAAAAAGGAGCTGTGAAAAATCAAAAAGTTTGTTGTGTTATGGTTTAGATTTGCAGCTGGATTGGGTTTGTTTGAAACTGAAACGAAAAGTTTAAATAGTGTTGTAAGTGTGAGATTGAACTTGATTGCTATTACTTGCAGGTTGTAAATCCGTGGTGTTGATAGCTAGAGTTTCAGTTGTATTAAGACGATTGTGGTGTCAAAAATTGAATCGTAAGTGACAGTTGATAGGTTTTGGTCATAAAAGGAATTACAATCGATTCTAATCCAAAGTGGACTTTTTCTCAGGGAATTATAAAGAAAAATTATATTTCATAAGTTGGGAAAAGTATATTGGATTAATAAAAGTCTTGAGGATTTAACACATTGGGCTGCAAGTTAGAGTTTTTGGACCGAGTTGCATATATTTTTTGTTCTGGGCCGAGATTTAAAAAATTTGTGGGCTACAAGAATTGTTGGATTGAACATTTTGGGTCGTTAAACTTGTGGATCAAGATTGGATTATGTGAGTTCGTTACATTTGGGCCAAGAGTTATAACATCGAGATTTGGGCATTAGAAATTTGATTTGTGGGCCGCTAGCTTGTGGATTTCTTGGTTACAAACATTTTGTGGGCTTCGTGGAAGATAAAATTTGTGGACTTTGAACTAAAAACAATTTTTGAACCATGTCATTTAAGGAAGAAAGTGTGTTTAAAATGTTTGACGAAGAGGAAAACTATAACCTTGAAAGGTTAAATGATTGGTTTGATGGGTGTTGGAGTAAATATAAAAATGAGAATAAGGATATTTGGGATAAAAGATTTGAATGTTTTTTATGTATGAAAAATGAAACAGTGGATATGTTGGAAAGACGGTTTAATTGTCTAATTGAAAAATTAACAAGGTACGAGATAAGGATATCAAATGCTGAAAAGATATCAAAATTTGCAGACGCGTTACCTTCTGAGTGGGATGAATTTTTGAGTGAACTAAAAAAGGATTCTAGGTTCTCAAATTTTTATCTAAATGAATTTATCAATGAGCTCAAAACACTCAAGTATAAAAATGAAAAGAAAAAGAAAGAGTTGATGAATGTAATAGATAAAAATCTAGACAAAATAAGTTTGGATGTGATTGTTGAAATATGCCAAAGAGTCAATATGTGTCGTGTAGCAAAAGATGTTATGAAATATGATATTAAGAGGGGCTGTTATATTGATGAATATATGAATCCTCTTGATTTTGTTAAAATTTTTTGTGCAGGCACATACAAGACAGAGACACAGGACATTTCAAAAAATGAAGAATCCAAGCAAGATGGAACTTCAAAATGTGAAGTTGTGTGCTCAAAATGCGAAAAATTCGAAGCAGACAACGTTAAACTCTTGAAGGATGTGGAGAGTTTAACATTGGAAATCAATCGTGTGAAGGATGAGAAAAGATCTGACGATAAACAGATTCTTGAAATGACAGAAAATTTTGAGAATTTGAAATCTGAAAATGTCAAACTGTTGAGTGGTATGAACAGCTTGACATTGGAAAACAAAATTTTGAAAGAAAAGGAAAAAGATTTTGAAAACGAAAAATTGAAAATTGAAAAAGATTTTCAAAGTCAAATGAAGATTTTAGAAGATGAGAAATCTGTTATTTTTAAAAATAATCTTGAAAAACAAATTGAAATAAATTCTCATCTTCAGAAAATCATTAGGCTTGAAAATGAAGCTGAAATTGCTCGGAATAAAATTGATGAGCTTGAAAAGAAATTGAAAGGTTTTGTGAATTCATCAGTACCAGATTATATATGTCCAAAACCTATTAATTATGTTCCAATAAGTGACAATGTCACAAACTTTGACAAAGTCAAAGTTGAAGATTGTGAGAAAACTGATGATGAAATTGAGAAAAGAAAAATATTTTTAAAATTAAATGAAATATTTCAAGAAACCGTTCTACATTCTACTGAGAAAGGTGAATGCTCAACGCAAAAACCTGTAAAGAAGAATGTGGAACAAAAACAAAAGGATAAAAAGCTGAAAAATCTTCAAAAAGAAAATAAAATCTCATCAGTTCAATCATTCAATCATGATAAAAAACCACAAAAATTTTAAAATCAAAACTCACAAAAAGTTGGTACTAAGTGGTGCAGGTTTGACCACAGGGCTCAAGCGTCAAATCAAGCTTATAGGAGAAGTCGTGAGTACTACAAATCAAATCAGTGTTATGATTTGAGTGTTTGGATTGATGGTGGAGATTGGTACGATAACAGGGTGTGTTACAACTGTGGTTTTAGAGGACACATTGCTGTTAACTGCCAAAGTTGGAGGTTTGAGACGAGAAGATGCTATAACTGTCAAATCAAAGGACACATTGCAAGAGATTGCCCAATGAGATCAATGGAAAGATCGAGGGCTGAATCTCAGAAAGTAGAGAAGAAAAAATCAGTTAAAGTCGATGAAAAGCCCAGAGCACAGAAACAACAAAAAGTGAAAGAACCGAAAGTGAAACTTTCACAAGGGCAAAAAGACCGACTGAGAAAGAAAAGAAAGAAAGCTCGAGAGTATCTTGAAAGGATTTTGTCCTCGGATACAATCAGAAAATCAGATAACAGTTCTGATAAATCGTTTTGCTCTCCAAAGAATGATCAGTCAAGTAAAACGAATTCATCAGATACAAATCTGAGGACAGAAGAGAGAGTAAAGAAAGAAAAAGTGGTTAATCAAACGATTAACAAAACAAAGAAAGTGAGATTTTCACTTCCTGGCGATGAATTTGTTTCTTTGGAAACAAAAGAGCTAAGTGTTGGCAATGAATTTGATTCCTCAAAGTCAGAAGAGCCACAAGTTGAGCTAAAAATTGAAACATCTTTTAACCCCAATGTTCTAAACATCTTTGGAAAAATGATTGACGGGAAAGTCAAAGGGGTTAAAGAATTTTATGAATCAAAAAGGTATGTTCAAAACACCCAAGGACCGTCAGGCTTGGGTGAATGTCTTTAACTGAAAAACCTGACTTGCCGGAGTTCCCAGGTTGGTAAGCGTGGAACATGAATCGGCACATTTCTTGAGAAATTTCACTCTGGTGATATTTCGTCTTACAAGTGGTAAATCAGGGACATTAAGTTGTACTTGATTTTCTACAAGTGATGTTTGTGAATTGATTTTAAAAATGTTAGTTTTTACAAGTGGTAATTTGAAGAAAAAGGTGATGAAACCCCGTGTTTGTGAAATGGCAAACAAAACTAATTTTCCGGAAAAACCATTTTTGATTAAAAAAAACTTAAGTGTTTTGAAATCATAATGAGAAAATAGTTTGTTGTGAGGGGGAGTTCTGATTGTTTATGCCAGGTGGATGGATGGAGAATTGAAGTGATTCTCATCAAGTTGTCAAGTTTGTACGTTTTGTTTCAAATTTTCCCAGAAAATCAAAATTGAAACATATTTTGATTTTAGGGGGAGAAAATTTTAAAAAAATTAGAAAATTTGAAAAAGTCAAAAACATTGAAAAATCAAAAATGAGTTTTGTTGAGACAAGAGGAAATGATAGTAAATCAGTGGACTGTCACAGCATGCTAAAGAAATGGAAAGTTAAAATGTGATAAACGGTCTCACTAAAGATGTGACGATAGGCTCAGCTAGACTAGTAGATTTGCGATAACGATACAAACTTAAATGAAAAAGCCTAGTTCTAGTGGGAAACATGGTTGAAAGCATAGTACTTAGTTTTGTCCTATATGACTGTGTGCCTACTCAGTAATCGCTGATTGTCGAAAGACATAAAACTAGTTAAGTTTGTGAACTTTCACAACTTTGCTAAAAAGTCGCTGTGATTGTGCATTTCATTTTGCAAAGATTTAAACTTGTTTGATTTCTTTATTTTGTTTAAGCATCGGACATCCTCTGCGTATACGTGAGTATCGATCTGGATGTTGTTGCCTAAACGTTCTGCTTTTTTTTCTTTGGTGTTTCGTTTAAGCTTTGGATCACCTCTGCGTATACGGGAGTATCGACCTGGTGGTTAAAGCCTAAACAACTTCAACTTATTTTTATTTTCTTATTTTGTTTAAACATTGGACTTTCTCTGCGTATACGGAAGTATCGACCTGATTGTTAATGTTTAAACATTCTGCTTTGTTTTCGCACAAATCACAGTTGATAAAAGTTTAAAGGCATTACTTGAGTTAGTGTATTGCATGATGAGGGGATATGCTGAGATCGTGGGGTCCATAAGAATTTAGTGCAAAATTAATATACCTTAACGTATCGGTAAGCATTTCGAAAGTTTTTAGATTGAGCTTAAGAGGACAATTATATCGTCAATCAACGTGAATCGTTTAGAACTTAAAACGATTAAAAGCTTAACGGTGCTTGTGATGTGTCTCAAAAACTGATATGATCCTCTTTCGCAAACTCACAAAAATATGCTTGTACATATTTCATTTCTGCATTTAATTTCTGTTATTGCATTTATGTTTCATATTTTGAAAAATTCAAAAATATTTTCGACAACTGATGTTGAAAAGCTGATATTCAAAATCTTAAAGGCTAAACAAGATGAAAAATTGTTTTGGTTAAGATGATGAGAAGTTGGTAGATAATCCTCAAATGTTTAGATGATTCATTAATTTGAATCACAATATTGTGTGTTATATGTTTGAGAATTTTGAGTGAATCCTTTTAGAGTCAAAATTATTTTGTCTTACGAGAGTTTGAGATGTGTAGGTTTCTGATCCTGTTGCTACGGAAAGCCAGGAGATGCATCAGAACCTGAGAAGAGCTTAACCTGTGAAAGCCAGACTACGATCCTGAAGCAGATGATGCTGAAGAACTGAAGGAATGTCAGCACATTGCAAGGGGGAGTCTGTTGATGCTGATTGAAAGAGTGAAGCACAAAGACTGATAAAGATTGTAGGTTGACAATTAAAGAATCGACACTGAAGACTCCGTCAACATCCGAGGGGGAATTTGTTGGTGCACTACGTCTGTCGACTACGTCTTATATCGAGTCTCGGGTTAATTGCGGATCAGTTCAAGCATGATGTCATAATATTGAATGATGATATCATATTATGACATCATCAACTGCATCATGACTACAAAAGATGACAAACTAGTTTGCATGTGCACGTGAAGTTTGTATAAGATCTGATTTCGCTCTTGTGTCAAGCTAGTGATTTCGCTCATGAGTCAATGTGATTTCGCTTATATGGCAAGTATGTGATTTCGCTTATATGTCATGTCCTTATAAGCGAAATCATGTCAACTATATATAGTGTCTCTTGAGCGAAATCACATAACAGTCCCTTGGATACCGTATCGAACTGCTGCTGGATTACGTCACGTTTATCATATAGAGCAAGTTCTTGTATTACATGTTGTAACTCTGTTCGATTGTAGTTGTTACGTAATAAAACGTTGTTTAATTACGTCTTCGCGCATGATTACGGTTCGATTTAATGGATTTCGCACGTTAAATCGAATCTACCGCAGATATAGTGATCGTTTACGATCCGATCCTGTACTCACAGATTTCAGTGGTTATGAGGTTGATTTTATTGATTTTTTTATAATACTGATTGTTAATTTGTTTATGCATATCTTCATGTATTTGAAGTAAATTAGGGCTCTGTTATGTTTACTGATTTAAGTGATTATGAGTTTCTGCGGATCACAAACTACTGAAATACAATACTAAACCTCTCACAAAACACTAAGCATATAAAAAATAGATCACACCACATATAACTATAGCTCATTATTCAAATTAAATATGCATCATTTACTTACACCTGCAAATGTGATCATTCAAAAAGGTACTATTATATGTTAAAATTGTATGCTAATAACTGAATTATCAAAAACAACCTTGTGGACCGCCTTAATTTATTCGCAGACGATAAACCATCCGACTTATCATCATCCGAAGCCGCCTCACTCACCGTAGCCGCAGCCGCTTCACTCACCGTAGCCGCAGCCGCTATAAACAGATAATCCATTTTCTTAAACCAAATCCATCCTTGTATAGATAGGATGAACGGAGTTGAGGCACTGATTATCCTTCATTCCTTTCTTTTGGC
>JARYGA010000144.1:0-31859 GCA_030545235.1 Helianthus tuberosus | reverse complement strand
TCAGCAACAAGGATTCTAGGAAAACTGGGTGGTCGCGCCACGCGACGACAGAGGCCAGGGGCCGTCGCCCGACGCGACGGGGTCCTGGTCTGGCGAAAATTGTTATTTTAATTGTTTTTGTGTACAGGACTTGTATAAACTCGTTATAAACACCATATGACTAACTCATTTCATGTTTCATGAAATGTAGGTATTATGTAATGTACCAGAGGTCGATCAAGCTCAGCGAAGAACCGAACACGCTCAAGAATCAAGCTTCCGCGAATAGTTCGTCGTCACGTTTTAAACGGCAAATTAAATTACAAAATGTTGAAATGTTTTATTTAGTACAATGTTTTAACAAACTCGCATTTTTAAGTGTACGTTTAATCTTAAATGCACTATTATCATCAAAAATTATTTGATAATTGTATAAAATGGACTTAGGGTCTTACAAGTTGGTATCAGAGCCCTAGTTTAAGAGACTTAAGTATGGTGGGGAAAAACTATGCTTGAACTTAAACCTTATGCTCTTGATAAAGATTGGTGTTCGGTTCGAAGCTTGATCGCAAAATCCGGTAAGTTATTCTGTACATTAACGGTCTTGCATGTAAAGTGTTGAAAACAACATATAGGGTCATCATGTAAAACACGTTACCCCAAATAAAGCGATAAAAGACCGATATAGTTAAACGAATTACGTGTGTTAACACGTGTCATAGAAAGCCTTGTATAATAACATGGGCGCTTATAAAGATCAAAGTTACTAACGTTGTAAACGTTTTAAGATGAAGGAACCTCGCATTGGAAGATGACGAGAGTTTAAGGATTTAATGATACGAGGAAGATATGGTCTGAAGTATGACAAGTAAGTCATACACGTCAAAGACATGAAACCAAGAAATAATCTCGAACGAGAGATCGAATAACAAGAAAGTTATCAGGGCAAGTATCTACAAGGTACACGTCTTAAACTTATAGTATAATTAGAAATATGCAACAAATACATAGTGAATGGCAGCTGCATATAGAATATTAAACTTGGAAAACCTGGATAGGATTCCTATTCAGGATGATGTTTCCAAGAGAAATTCAGTAAAGATACGTATTATTCACAGTCGTGACTAATAAGACAATAACTGAATTTAGTTTAAATATAAACTTGGACGAAAGTTGTAACACCCCGATATTTCCACGTATGACCGGTGGGCCCGGTGGGGAGTATCGTGACGTAGTTGATATCATCATAGTCAAACAACACAATATATAAATGCACAGCGGAAGCAAAAGATGATTATATTACAATCCGAGTATAAAGTAATATCCAAGTATTACAACGGAAAGTAAAGGATCCACAGGCGGATCTTAAAATATAATACATTGTTCAACAGACTTTAGGCGCCTAGAACTTGCAAGATTCCTTATTAACGCCCTGAGCTTCCAGCCAATTACGTACTTGTACCTGTCACTTAGACTTTGGAAAATACGTCAGTTTTCACTGGTAAATACACTCAACCGACTCATTTGAAAAGAGTTTAAGAAAATTGATTTAGATGCACCAGGCACAAATATTTTGACACATTGATTAAAATGCACAAGGCAAAATTATTCTTTTATAACTTGGGACAATTATATTTATAATCTTGTATACAGATTTACATGTTCGTTGTACGTTCAGGGCCCGATGTAGAAACCGAGTCAGATTAACAGACACGCCACAAGTATAGGCCCACAAGAGAGTGAGATATCGTTTTCCCTTAAGCAACTGTCAGGTGTATGCCTACACCCCGTGCTTAAGACGTGGCCATTTTATAATACAATGATGTCAAGGATATCCGGGACATGGTCATTAACCCCTAAAGGCTTTTATTTCAAACAATACAGATTAAAACGGGTTACCTCAATAATTTAATCACAATCCGACTAAACATTCAATACCTGACCAAGCGGTATTATTATACCGTATCCCAAGCCCGTATAGGGAAATAAGTTAAGAGTATTTACCTGAGCTAGCTCCTGTCTTAAATAGCAAGAATTTAATAACTCAGCCGTATTCACTTAAGTAAGCGTAGGTACAATTTACCGGAATGCTCTAGTCTGGAATGATGGTATAAATAACCAATTAGAATGCTAACGGATCTTTAATTAAGCCTAAGCTTAGACCGGTTAGTCTTAAAGAAGATACGGTTCAAACGCATGATAAAGTGAAGACCGGTTTAGAATGTGGTTCTGACCCGGCAAGCTTGTGTGCTTGTTTAATATGGGTAACTTAAACACATTCTGGATTTTGAGACAAAACTGATATGGTTTGACCCGTTTCGGCTAATATATGCAAACTAGTTACATAAGCCGATCCGAACGCGAAAAATGCGTATCGAGTAACCAAATGAATCGTGTACAGGTTTCCTAAGTTAATATGCCTTAATTATATTGTGATATCAGTAGGATATCTTCCATTATGCCCAAAACGAGTTTAAACTCAAAATAAGCCCCGTAGGGGTATTTTGGTCATTTTAAAGATTATAAAATAGATTTAATGAACTTCTGAGGTTCGGGTCTGGATACATCAGTAAAATAACTTATTTTATTAGGTCATGTCAGTTGGTAATAGGTATTATATGACAAAATGGTTTTAAACCCCAAACTATGCGTTTAATACTCTTTAAAAGCCATTTTAAGCGATTTCCGGGTTATACAGGAAATATGAGTTTTCTGATCAGGTTATAAAGTTCAAAATACTTTATTTATCATATAAAATCAGTAGCAATTGGATTGGCGTCAAAATACTTTGTAAAACTCATTTTATGACCAAAAAGGGTATAATAGGTATTTATCGAATCAATGCCATAACCTTAGGTTATGAGCAGGTTAAAAATAATTAAAAATATTTAAAATTCTCAAAATATTATATTACATCAGTGGGTAAAAGGTTTGGTGTCAAAAATTGGGTTTAGATAGACTTTATGCTAAATGCGCCGTTTAATTACTAAAAGGCGTTATAATTACGCTAATGAGCATAACTCCGAATCTAAACCTCCAACTGATGTGAAATTTTAGGGACACGTTTATAATTCAGTAGCAAAGATTTATATCTTTTCACATTTCTAAATTTCTCGTTTTATGGTCAAAAGGGCATATTGGTCAACATTTAAGCAATTAACGGAAACACGTAAACGAATCGGATAATCAATGAACTAACCACAGAGGGTTATGCTAACATGTATCCTGGTCCTAAGGAAGCTCTAAGGCATTTCCACATCATACTAAATCGGGTCAGAACTGAAGTCAAAGCAAAAGTCAAAGTTTTGCGACTTTCGGTTCCGAACCGGGTCTAAACAGAAAATTGTCGGGTCGAACATGTTTAGACATGTTCTTACATTTATTACTAAGTTATATGAATGATAAAATAGGTTGCATGCCTTCTACATTGTTAATTAGGCGTTAATTCGCAAATTAAGGTTCTGTTGACTTTTTCTAATCAACTTTGACCCGACATTTGATCTAGTTAGAGTGGGAATCAGAGGGAGCCCTTTTTAGGGTTTAATGCCCACATAATTACCAACTTATAACTACTTTCAATTCGACTAATCACTGGACCAACAATGATTAATCGCTAAGTCAACCGTTAATTACGACGGTTTGACTTTTAAGCTAAAACTAAGTAAAAACTCAACTAAGAAAGGTTAAGCATACTTACTGAAGTCCTATGCACGATTAGGAAGGACTTGTGTCTGCTCTCAAGCTCCAGAAAGCTCCTCAATTGCAGATGGAAGGTGTGATCAATTGTTGCAACTTAAGGGCCTTTATATAGTGTTTTAAACACCTTAGATCATTGACAAATCATGCTATCAATGGCCATGGATCATCAACAGATGTCCCTAAGTGCCTAGGAACATATAGGGGGCGCCCATGAAGTGAAAATATATGATCTAAGTCAGTTCTAAGGCTGAACAGCCAACAAAAATGATTTTCTGCATCTGGGGGCCTGACGCGGCCCGCGTAAGGATTGCCAAGACCTTACGCGGCCCGCCTGGAGCCTAACTTCAGGTTTTAAAACTTTTTCAGTTTGCATCCTTGGCTCTTGGCTCTTCGAAAGGTCAACCACACTTTATTTCTTGCATTTTGAGCCCCTTAACTTGACTTATAGGGGCTTCAAGTCTTATACCCACTTTGTTAAGCCCTTGATCACTTTGTTATCACCCGAAAAGTCATAACTTTCATCGTTGATGCTTTAACCCCTCGCATACGAATTTGATCATAACTTTCTCATTCGATAACGAAACTTTATGAAATTTATATCGTGCATTCTAGTGAGCATAATTAACCGTTACAAAGCTTCAGGTTTGTCAAAAGGTCACTCAGAGGTATTACTTAAACATGTTGACACATTTAACCCCTGTAGTTTGTAATCTCTCACTTTTAGCTTCGTATGATCCATGATTTATTCGTTTGATGGTATAAACATCATGTTGGGTTATTGTAAAGTATATTTATTCATTGTTGACAATTTGAACCCTTATATTCACATACTTTTCATGTTTGTCAACTTTAGTCCCTCTAGAGTATTCTTTTACACGTTCAAGCTTATGACACGTGTCAATACATTATAGGACGTGAATTTTCGAGGTGTTACATCCTCACCCCCTTAAAAGAAATCTCGACCTTGAGATTTGTTACACTAAAGAAAGTAATTCCTGCCCTATATTGGGCTTAATCTTCCCCAGTACCTTTTGAGCCTCTATGGCACTCCAATTGACCTTTATAATAGGTACATGTATCTTTTTGGAGCTTCTAATCCTGTCGATCCTTAATCGATACAGGATGCTCATCACATCAAAATTCTGTATATCATTATGTGATAGTGTTTCTTGACTTATTGGCGAAACACATCCTTCAGTCACTTGTGTGCAATGTATTGCGAGTTCCGCCAAGCTCCCTAAATAGGTTTTAGCTTATAAGCTACTTGATCTTGATACATTCGATTTCCTTCGAATGATTCTATATACTCAGAGCTTAACTAGCCTGATATTTTAACAAATTTGGCACACCCTTCTTGGGTGATATCTTTTGTTGAACCTTATCCCTAACAAGAATTTAGGAGGTTTGCTATTTTCATTAACCCTTGATTTTATGCCGAATACTGGCATCTTACAAAGTATTATGTATTTGCGTGATCTCATTTGTTGTTTCTAATGCAACTTTCAGATCCTGATAATTGGACTTACCAATCTATTGTCCTATCAATAGGCGTTTAACATTCCAACTATACAAGGTCTTCAAGGGAGCAGCCTTGATGCTTATATATTAACTATTATAGAAAGTTTATCTTAAGGTGAGATGGTTATCCCAACCGTTGCTTAAAACTATTATTAAGGAATAGCTAATCCTTATAGCTAGTTGAATAACTCGACGATCTTGGGTAGTTGATGGCGATTCTTAATCGTTGTCTAAATAGGGTTGCGGTAATGAATGCATAAGCCAAATGAACCGTCTTTCTTATTTAGCAATATCAACCTCTCGGAATATTAAGTTAGGCTATATTAATCTCTTATCTTAAAATTTACTTAATTAGCGTTTCGATTATTCCATAATCAACATGGAGTTCTACAACATTCCAACCTAAAAATGGGATGTTAATCTTAACTCTACTTGCCTCTCGGGAGGTAAACAGGGTAGCCTTTGCCGAAGGTAAACAAGACACAAGGGAGTTACAGAGATTTTCCAAATCTCAGGCTCCAGTTCGTCCATCCTTGCTGGTGTCAAATGAGTGACACATTTATGTTACGAGTCCACAGATTTAATCAGAGACACTTACTTGGACAATTTCATTCTGGATATCTTCTTTGAATACTATTAGTTGACTTTAGTACCATATGATCATTGGGATATCTTTGTGGTTCCATGCATTAAACCTCCATACTGATCAGGCATGGAAGCAATCTATGGAACTTATTATGATACATCAATTTTCATACGGCGGTTTTGTCATACCATTTGGTATTCGTAATCAATAGGGATTAGAGAGATATCAATTTCATGTGAATGTCCTCTATCTATAGAGAGGGTACATTAGAATTTTTATGACTTAAAGATTTCTGACCGGAACAGAAGAAATGGTTCCTATTACTGAGTGAATCCATTTCTTGGTTGCGATCCGACAACTGTTATTCCTCATCCTCATGGCCTTATATACTAACCATGGTTTCATTAAACCATACAGGTCAATATAGCATTAACATTCTTAATGAACATTATTTAATATATATCAATTATACTTAGCCCTGATCACAAAAGACCATTAATGGCATTTAAAGTTTGGTCTAATCCATCATCTTTTTGACAGGGGATCAAAATGTCACATCTGTTTTTATTATAGTGATGAATTTGGATAGCTTGAAAGCTTGCCATAAGGATATCAGAAAAGAGTGATTCCTAATAGATATAAGATATCAATCTATGATTTGTTGGAGCATTTTCTATAGTGTCATCGGCCAATTTCTATCTTGCATTAAATGACCGGAGTCCAAATCAACGGGGACAACAGTTCCCAATATTTATCGTTTCTTATAGAATCATATTTTTCAGTATCAAATAAATTTTGTATAAACTGCTTGATAAGGAAAGGTACCTGCTATATAGTCATCATTTTGCACCATCTCCTGGGCGTTCATCTAGAAAACTCATGCGTTTGTTCTCTTGGCCTCTTCGGGCTTCTTCTGATTCCTAGGGCAGTTGGTCTTGATATGCCCCTTCTCGTTGCAACCATAACAGGTTGCATCTTTTAGCTTCTTGCAATCCAGGGTTTTATGTTCCTGAGACTTGCAAATTCCACACGGTAGAGGCTGAGATTCAAATCTGCATTTCCCGAGGTGGTATTTCCTACAGGTTTCGCACCTGGTCTTCTCAACCGACTGCTGGCTGTCTCTTTTAAACTCGGAACTCTTCTTATCCTCAGAGTTCCTCTTCCTATCGGAGCGATGAGAATTCTCATCCTCCCTTTTACGCTTTCCATCTTCAGAGACTTTGGCAGCCTTATTTCTGACCACATCGAGTGTGAGGGATAGCGACAGATCTGCCACTGACCTGAATGTAGTAGGTCTTGAAGCCTTAACACTGGCTTTGATTTCTGGGGCTAAACCCCCGATGAAGCGAGCAATTCTCTTGGGTTCTGGTGTTACTAGGTAAGGAACCAGTCTGGACAGGGTATTGAAACTGGTGAGGTAAGCTTGACAATCTAAGTTTGTCATCACCAATGATAAGAAATCTGATTCAATTCTTTCTACCTCGTGTTGAGGGCAATAGTTCTCCATGATGAGAGCAACAAACTGTTCCCATGACATGTTGTAAAGTGGGATCTTCCCAGCAGCTTGAATGAGAGCCTTCCACCATGCTAGTGCCTCTCCCTTGAACGATTGGGATACATACTTCACTACATCCCTCTCAGCACAACCGTTGATATCGACAACTGTGTCCATTTCATCCAACCAGGTCATACAATCAACTGCCCCTTTCTCCCCAGTGAAATCCCGGGGTTTGCAGGAAACAAAGTATTTATAGGTACAGGACTTGGTACGTGGTTCATTATCGAACACTAACCTCTTGGATGGGACACTGTGTTGAATAGAAGAATGTCGATTATCATCCTTCTTTGGTTCCTCTTTCTTAGAGGGTGGCTTGCTATGAGCCTCTGAGTGAGTCTTAGGGACAGACTTAGAGTGGGGTACAGATGAGGCTTTACTATGCGTCCCACTATACTCCCTAAATTGCTCCTCTACAGCTTTAGATACAGCCGTATCAATCAGTGTACGAAGTTCTCCTCTGGTTATATTGATCTTATCATCATCGCGGTTTTCCAGAGGATGACTGTTTATCTCATCAAAGTCAGCCATGTAGTCTTAATTGCTACAAAAAGAAAATAAGGGCAAGGTTTATTTAGAAGCCCATTCAGTACTATCGTTCTTGACGATTTATTAACCATGGTAATATAAACCATATTGGCTAATTTGTTAGTTATATTTAATTAGTATTTTCATTATAATTTACCCTAGTTATAAAACATTAAGGATATAAAAGTGGCGCAAAAGGGCCTAGTCACGTGGACAAGTTTAATTTATAAGCCATGATTTCAGAGAATCGAGGCATTAAGGTTTGAACATATTTCATTACCTTCTCTGGACAGAGAGTCAAAGACTACTATTGTCTTTAGTCTCAGAGGACGTTTAGCATCTTCATTATAATTTATCCTAGTTATAAAACATTAAGGATATTAAGGTGGCGTAAAGGGCCTAGTCACAAGGACAGTTTCAAATTTACAAGCCACGATTTCAGAGAATCGAGGCATTAAGGTTTGAATCAAAGTTCATTACCCTTTTCTGGACAGAGAGTCAAAGACTATTACTGTCTTTAGTCCCTTAGGACAATAAGTATGGCCCGTAGGCATTTCATCACTTATGGATGTTTATAATATGATCATCTTCATTTGATGATGTTAGTCAGGATCGCATTGATCATACAAACTATTATGCTTGGACGTAGTCCAACATCTTTAGACGGGGGTCAGAGACCACCACGGTTGTTGTCTTATCGGACAACAAGTTTGGCCCGTAGGAACTTCATCACTAATGGATGATTATTTCAAATAAGGGAATTTAGATTAACCCCCTTTTTAAAGATGGCATGTGTGACTTTAACGATTCACAGTTTACCAAAAATGTTAGCATACTTATAGATGTTAACAGGGATCTGAATCTAATTGTAACCACCATCTTGGCCCTGTCTTAAAATGACACATGAGCTAGGTCTTGTCCTTTTTAGATATTGCCATTTTATTATAATGGTAGATCTTATAATATAGGAATGATATTTTAAATATAATCATTCCATTAAAATTTAAACAAGTGTATGGTTGCCCTAAACGGGACTTCAAACTGAAAATGACTTGTCCATGCAAGGGCAAATCAGAAAAATAACAAAAGAAGCAATTTAAAAGACAATGAAACGAATTAGGATTAGTCCTATGTTCTTGTCTAGACTCAAGAATGTGCAACTGTGTAACTGAGATTAAACACAAAAGGCTAGTGTTTAATTCACTCAGTGTTGGCTCTGATACCAACCTGTAACACCCCGATATTTCCACGTATGACCGGTGGGCCCGGTGGGGAGTATCGTGACGTAGTTGATATCATCATAGTCAAACAACACAATATATAAATGCACAGCGGATAGGGCTGTAAACGAACCGAACGAACACGAATGAGGCCTTGTTCGTGTTCGTTCGTTAAGGAAATAAATGTGTTCACGAACGGTTCACGAACACTTACCGAACGAGATTTTATGTTCGTGTTCGTTCATTAAGGAAATGAGCGTGTTCACGAACGGTTCACGAACACAGGCGAACACAAATAAATTTGGCGAACACAATGAATGATAAAGGTGGATGGCCCAAAGAGTAGCACTAGAACTTGAATCACTTATTGTGGAACGGAGGTAGATCATATTCGTCGATGTAAATAATGAGAAAAGAAAGGGAAATGGTGCATAAACAAAGTGAAAGAGGGTTTTCTAGTTTAATTGTTAGGGTAATGATATAAATAAAAGTTTAATAGTATAAAAAATATAGATAAAATATATGAAAGTTCACGAACATAAACGAACGCAAATGAACGAATGTTCACGAACACCTTACCGAACGTTCACGAACACAATTGAACGAACGAGACCTTTGTTCATGTTCGTTCATTTAACTAATCGAACGGAATTTCTTGTTCATGTTCGTTCGTTTATTAAACGAACGAACATAAACAAACTTCCCGCCGAACGGTTCACGAACTGTTCGCTGAACGTTCGGTTCGTTTACAGCCCTAACAGCGGAAGCAAAAGATAATTATATTACAATCTGAATATAAAGTAATATCCAAGTATTACAACGGAAAGTAAAGGATCCACAGGCGGATCTTAAAATATAATACATTGTTCAACAGACTTTAGGCGCCTAGAACTTGCAAGATTCCTTATTAACGCCCTGAGCTTCCAGCCAATTACGTACTTGTACCTGTCACTTAGACTTTGGAAAATACGTCAGTTTTCACTGGTAAATACACTCAACCGACTCATTTGAAAAGAGTTTAAGAAAATTGATTTAGATGCACCAGGCACAAATATTTTGACACTTTGATTAAAATGCACAAGGCAAAATTAATCTTTTATAACTTGGGACAATTATATTTATAATCTTGTATACAGATTTACATGTTCGTTGTACGTTCAGGGCCCGATGTAGAAACCGAGTCAGATTAACAGACACGCCACAAGTATAGGCCCACAAGAGAGTGAGATACCGTTTTCCCTTAAGCAACTGTCAGGTGTATGCCTACACCCCGTGCTTAAGACGTGGCCATTTTATAATACAATGATGTCAAGGATATCCGGGACAGGGTCATTAACCCCTAAAGGCTTTTATTTCAAACAATACAGATTAAAACGGGTTACCTCAATAATTTAAACACAATCCGACTAAACATTCAATACCCGACCAAGCGGTATTATTATACCGTATCCCAAGCCCGTATAGGGAAATAAGTTAAGAGTATTTACCTGAGCTAGCTCCTGTCTTAAATAGCAAGAATTTAATAACTCAGCCGTATTCACTTAAGTAAGCGTAGGTACAATTTACCGGAAGGCTCTAGTCTGGAATGATGGTATAAATAACCAATTAGAATGCTAACGGATCTTTAATTAAGCCTAAGCTTAGACCGGTTAGTCTTAAAGAAGATACGTTTCAAACGCATGATAAAGTGAAGACCGGTTTAGAATGTGGTTCTGACCCGGCAAGCTTGTATGCTTGTTTAATATGGGTAACTTAAACACATTCTGGATTTTGAGACAAAACTGATATGGTTTGACCCGTTTCGGCTAATATATGCAAACTAGTTACATAAGCCGATCCGAACGCGAAAAATGCGTATCGAGTAACCAAATGAATCGTGTACAGGTTTCCTAAGTTAATATGCCTTAATTATATTGTGATATCAGTAGGATATCTTCCATTATGCCCAAAACGAGTTTAAACTCAAAATAAGCCCCGTAGGGGTATTTTGGTCATTTTAAAGATTATAAAATAGATTTAATGAACTTCTGAGGTTCGGGTCTGGATACATCAGTAAAATAACTTATTTTATTAGGTCATGTCAGTTGGTAATAGGTATTATATGACAAAATGGTTTTAAACCCCAAACTATGCGTTTAATACTCTTTAAAAGCCATTTTAAGCGATTTCCGGGTTATACAGGAAATATGAGTTTTCTGATCAGGTTATAAAGTTCAAAATACTTTATTTATCATATAAAATCAGTAGCAATTGGATTGGCGTCAAAATACTTTGTAAAACTCATTTTATGACCAAAAAGGGTATAATCGGTATTTACCGAATCAATGCCATAACCTTAGGTTATGAGCAGGTTAAAAATAATTAAAAATCTTTAAAATTCTCAAAATATTATATTACATCAGTGGGTAAAAGGTTTGGTGTCAAAAATTGGGTTTAGATAGAGTTTATGCTAATTGCGCCGTTTAATTACTAAAAGGCGTTATAATTACGCTAATGAGCATAACTCCGAATCTAAACCTCCAACTGATGTGAAATTTTAGGGACATGTTTATAATTCAGTAGCAAAGATTTATGTCTTTTCACATTTCTAAATTTCTCGTTTTATGGTCAAAAGGGCATATTGGTCAACATTTAAGCAATTAACGGAAACATGTAAACGAATCGGATAATCAATGAACTAACCACAGAGGGTTATGCTAACATGTAGCCTGGTCCTAAGGAAGCTCTAAGGCATTTCCACATCATACTAAATCGGGTCAGAACTGAAGTCAAAGCAAAAGTCAAAGTTTTGCGACTTTCGGTTCCGGATCGGGTCTAAACAGAAAATAGTCGGGTCGAACATGTTTAGACATGTTCTTACATTTATTACTAAGTTATATGAATGATAAAATAGGTTGCATGCCTTCTACATTGTTAATTAGGCGTTAATTCGCAAATTAAGGTTCTGTTGACTTTTTCTAATCAACTTTGACCCGACATTTGATCTAGTTAGAGTGGGAATCAGAGGGAGCCCTTTTTAGGGTTTAATGCCCACATAATTACCAACTTATAACTACTTTCAATTCGACTAATCACTGTACCAACAATGATTAATCGCTAAGTCAACCGTTAATTATGACGGTTTGACTTTTAAGCTAAAACTAAGTAAAAACTCAACTAAGAAAGGTTAAGCATACAAACTGAAGTCCTATGCACGATTAGGAAGGACTTGTGTCTGCTCTCAAGCTCCAGAAAGCTCCTCAATTGCAGATGGAAGGTGTGATCAATTGTTGCAACTTAAGGGCCTTTATATAGTGTTTTAAACACCTTAGATCATTGACAAATCATGCTATCAATGGCCATGGATCATCAACAGATGTCCCTAAGTGCCTAGGAACATATAGGGGGCGCCCATGAAGTGAAAATATCTTATCTAAGTCGGTTCCAAGGCTGAACAGCCAACAAAAACGATTTTCTGCGTCTGGGGGCCTAACACGGCCCGCGTAAGGATTGCCAAGACCTTACGTGGCCCGCCTGGAGCCTAACTTCAGGTTTTAAAACTTTTTCAGTTTGCATCCTTGGCTCTTGGCTCTTCGAAAGGTCAACCACACTTTATTTCTTGCATTTTGAGCCCCTTAACTTGACTTATAGGGGCTTCAAGTCTTATACCCACTTTGTTAAGCCCTTGATCACTTTGTTATCACCCGAAAAGTCATAACTTTCATCGTTGATGCTTTAACCCCTCGCATACGAATTTGATCATAACTTTCTCATTCGATAACGAAACTTTATGAAATTTATATCGTGCATTCTAGTGAGCATAATTAACCGTTACAAAGCTTCGGGTTTGTCAAAAGGTCACTCAGAGGTATAACTTAAACATGTTGACACATTTAACCCCTATAGTTTGTAATCTCTCACTTTTAGCTTCGTATGATCCATGATTTATTCGTTTGATGGTATAAACATCATGTTGGGTTATTGTAAAGTATATTTATTCATTGTTGACAATTTGAACCCTTATATTCACATACTTTTCATGTTTGTCAACTTTAGTCCCTCTAGAGTATTCTTTTACACGTTCAAGCTTATGACACGTGTCAATACATTATAGGATGTGAATTTTTGAGGTGTTACAAAAGTAATCATCCAAGAAAGTATTCTCAATAAAGATTAAATTGAGAAAGGTAATGATCACATCAACGAATGTGATTGTATAAATGATTATAAAAAGGAACATTGTATATGTTCAAAGATAAAATGGGTAAAACCAATAAATGTTAATTGACAGATAAATAAAGTTTTACTAAATAAAATAGATCGAGAGAGTACTTACATGGATGTGATGTGGTAATTATAATAAGGTCGTATGTGGCATGTGTTGATCGCTTACTCTGGCCAAGTAAGTAGTGAACACATGATACCATGAGCTTATTATAATGAGCACAGTTATGTCCGATGTGGTAAGGTCGAGTTGAATGAAAAAGATAAAAGAACTTTGGGGTCATGAAATCTTATGGGCATACTCGTATAAATGGTTTTCGAGGAAACCATAAAAGCGATGTATGGCGCGCATAGAAATAGATGACCCAAGTGAAAAGTAAAATAAGTCATAATGGACGGAAGAGCCATGGTTGACAACAAGGGGCATATAAAACCAAAGTATAAATGAACCTTAGGGTCATAGAAATGAAGGTATTGTCCATACAAAAAGACGATCGAAGTCATTGACTTGGTCGTAGTCAAGAAAGGATGACGTTAATAATCATCATTCAGAAATTAAAAAAAAAGAGACCATCAAGCATGGTCACATAAAGAATAAAGGTTTGGTTAAATAAAGCGATGGATTTAACTAAGAAAACCAAACAAGTCAAAATGAAGTTTAAATGCATACCCAAAGGGTTGCACTAATAACGACTTCAGTAAATCACCCGTTTGATGGGTAGGAATTTAAACACATGCGTAAACCGAGAGACGGGAACGCGAATTGAAAATCAAAGGACTCGGATTAGGAGTTATGACTAAAAGACTATAAAATTTCATAAATAGAAATTTTGAAGAAATATGTTCAACTATTTGAGGTTGAACGGGTTAAATAAAGAATAAAGTTTGATTGTTTATAAGTGATGGATTTCACATAAATAAGTCCAACGGGTTGAATACAAAGTAATGCCGGATGGCATAAGAAAATGATTGTAGACATGGACTACAGTCACATTTAACGGATTTCAAACATAAAAACAAATGATTTCCAAACATAAAAAGAATGATTTACAGGATCATCGTAACCTTCGAGTTAAAACAGTTTAAAGGTCTACGGGACCAAAACGACCTCGAGTCATGAATACAAAGAAAAGAATTATAAGGGTCTTGCCTTAAAGAGGTGAAAGCCTAATGAAATAGCTCACGAGGCTAAGTAAAACAACCTATGGTTGAATTGAGTAAAGTGAGGGAACCGGTTGAGAATCCATGTGTACAATAAGAATGAACATAATAGTTTAGATAAAGAAAGGTTGAAATAAACCTAAACATGACGTGATGCGATCACGGTCAAGAGAAGTAATGTGAAATGTAATCACATTGTAACCCAAGTGATGGGTATAAAGTAACTGGACTAATAAGTCTAGTTAGTGAGACAGGTTAAGGTCAAGATTCAAATTAAGAAATTGGTAAATACGCTATTTATTTTGAGAATAGCGTGGGATAAATAAAACCAATAAATTTACATGATCATGTGGCCAAATTGGTGACTCGGTCAAGTAAATAACAAAGGTATATAAATACAAGACAAAAGTAAAGGTCCATGAGACCTTAATAACAGAAAATACTGATCACCTATTATGAGGGATCATGAGACAACCCAAGCGAAAAGAGTTAGTATTTGGGGAGTCAATTCAAACAAAAGAGTTTGTTTATCAACAGTGAAAGATTTCACTAAAGACCTTTAAACGGGTCAAAATAACGGATTCATAAGAAATTCGATGATATGAAAGCGATAGATTTCGCTCAGTTAACTAAACTAATGAAAATAACGAGATTACATTATTTTGAGTTGTATTATTTCGTATGATATACGTATATGCTTTGTAACCAAAAATATATTACCATACTTTTCAGGTAATATTAACAATTGGTTAAGGTATGAGTAATGCTTAAAAGATTACTCGGGTCAAATTGCATTGAGTTTAAAAACTCAATGAACTATGTAAGAAAGGTTTCGAGGACGAAACCTCTTTAAGGGGGATAGACTCATAACACTCCGAAAATGGGTTTGGTAATTAAACCACGTTAGTACTAATAGACGGGTAAAGTACCGTTAGTGGTAAAAATAACCCGGAAAATATTAGGATTTATATAATTAAACCTAATATTTAATAAAAAAGTAAAAGAAAGTTTTATAGAAAATAAAGTTTATAGAAGCCCGAGTTAACGGGACTTAAAATAAACTTAGTGAATGTTTAACCTAGTTAATGAGTGGAAAAATTGTTAGAAATTAAGTGGATTGTGGCCTTCTTAATAAACTAACCAAACAAGAGGGTCCAAAGTGGATAAACTTGAAAGCTTTGTTATAAAAACAAAAGTCTAACAAAAACACACACTTAGTGTGTTTTGAGGGAATTATGTTCGATCTCAGAGAACTCCCCAGGAGCCAAACCCTAACTCTCAACATAATTATCAAATTGAAGGCTAAAACGAGGTCTAGATTCACAATTGAACGTGAATTAATGATCACCCAAGATAGGGGATCATAAGGTATGTCAATTTTTGATGATTTGTGAAGTTGTGAATTTTGGATAATCATCATAATCACGAATTATGAATGAATTATTGAAGCTATGATCGAATTAATGATGTATACATGCTTAGGAACCAAACCCTAAGTGAAAATTATACACATGATGTTATAATTTGAATGATTTGATGATTTACCACACTAGGATAAGTGGGTTTTAATCTTATGATGAATTTGATGATCAAAGTATGATTATAATCATCATATTTGATAGTGATCAAGAAATACTTAAACAAATTTGGTGTTTGAGTACATAATCATACTTGCTAGGAATTGGATTAGTATGATAAAAACGAAAATAATGATAGCTTAATGTTAGAATGATATTTGATATCATTATGTGTTAAATATGATTAAAGTTTTGTAATTCAGTGAAAATCCGATTACATGAACTTGACTAAATAAGTGATTAAACCGGTAGCATAAGAATGATGGTTACCGGATATTGACAAAGTAATAAAACGAGTAGTTGATCTACATCGTTTAATTATTTTCATCAATAGGCAGTTTGACTTTTAAAAGTCAAAATGACCAAAAATATGATCGAATGATAATTTCGACATAAAACAAGTAAGATGGAGTAGTCGAGATTTATTATGACTAGTCTAACCCTCTTACAAAAATTACAATGATAGTTTGACGCTCGACGAGCTAGGTGAAAGCTTGGGAAGGAAGCGGGTTAAACGAATCAGGAATGAAGGAAAAGCATAATCTGGATGCTAGGTAAGTACAGCTTACACTCTTTGTATTAAATACCTATTGTTTTATAGGTTACTAATAATATAAAGTCTTTTTTGATTTATGATGTTCCGACACGACATGTACGGTTCGGAACAAGAGACAATGAAAATAAACCATGTTTAATGGTTAAAATGAACTAATACTATTATTTAGTTGTGAAACGACTAAAAGATAACGAATTTTGAATGATTACCTTATAAGGTGAACCAATGCAAATGATAAGGTAAACCGGTAATTCGGTCACTCGTTGACGATAATCGTTAGTTTTGAAAAACACTTTATGGCATAAGACATAAAGGGGTCAAAATAATCAAGAAATGGGTTATAAATAACATGGAGTCATGTAGACGAGATGATACTAAATAACATCTCGCAAAGATAAACGGTCACTTAGACCGAACTGGTCGAATGGTGAAAATATCACCATTTGAAAATATCGACTAATGAATATTGTTGAGTTTTATGTTCACAGGAGTGAATAGGTGAAAGATAACTTGCATCGCTAGTAAATAGCGATTATTAAAGCAAGGTGTTTAAAACGGGTCAATATATTGATCCGAGCCAGGTATGTATAATAGGTTAACTACTCAATTTGAACTAGAGGTTTATTGAGAGTTAAATGAAGCAAATAGACATTCGGTTACCTTAAATAAGTAAACCGAATGATTTAAATGGTGGACATGGTGTTTTGAAAACCTAATGACCTTTAATACAAGAATCTTAGGTAATAAGAGGGATTTTGGGTCAAACATGCTTTTAAAAGCCCTTTATCATAAATGAAAGGCTAAAATTTACCAAAACGCCCTTGTAAGCGAAATTGAGCAAACAACCTTTAAAGTTTGTTTGGAAATAAGTTTTATGATTAAATAAATACTTAGAATAAGTATAGAAAGTGAAAGATGTAAATTCTTGGGTCGAATGACTCTATATGAGTCTTTGCCGTAAAACGATAATCCGAGGGGCAAAACTCGGAACATATAGATATCCACATTAAATCCACCACACATATAGTTGTGGTGGAAGATTACTTGATAAGAAATGTAGGAATACGATGCTAGAAATGAATGAAAGTGATTTTAAGCTTGAAAGTGCTTAAATACCCTTAATGGGTCAAAATAAGCACTTGAGCGTAAACGGGTTTTAATTATAAACCCGTGATTTGAGACTAATATGATAGGAGATATTGAAATTATGAATTTCATGAGTTTAAAGATCAAATAAACATGTTTGTTTAATAAAATCACGAACGGGTCAAAATTTGGTAAAAAGGGTAATAAGCCGAAGACTTAAAAGTCTTAAATTTTGTTAATCTGGATGTTGGATTTTAACTCCATATGATGGAGAATTGAATTACGGTCACGTAGGAAAAAACGTGACTTAAATCGGATTAAAAACGAGCAAGTTATGCTCGTTTCCGTAAATTATAGTTTGGCTGGAAATCTGCAGCATTCAGCAACAAGGATTCTGGGAAAACTGGGTGGTCGCGCCACGCGACGACAGAGGCCAGGGGCCGTCGCGCGACGCGACGGGGTCCTGGTCTGGCAAAAATTGTTATTTTAATCGTTTTTGTGTACAGGACTTGTATAAACTCGTTATAAACACCATATGACTAACTCATTTCATGTTTCATGAAATGTAGGTATTATGTAATGTACCGGAGGTCGATCAAGCTCAGCGAAGAACCGAACACGCTCAAGAATCAAGCTTTCGTGAATAGTTCATCGTCACATTTTAAACGGCAAATTAAATTACAAAATGTTGAAGTGTTTTATTTCGTACAATGTTTTAACAAACTCGCATTTTTAAGTGTACGTCTAATCTTAAATACACTATTATCATCGAAAATTATTTGATAATTGTATAAAATGGACTAAGGGTCTTACATAAACCCTAGAAATGACATAAAACTAGTTTATATACTCTAGGTAAGCCCATTCCCCACATGGCTCCCCTTAGGCTTGCCTGGCCCACATGGCCTTAGGCAAGGCCCAATAACCTATTAAAGGTCTAAAACCTAATATAAACTAACCCGGTAAAGCCCAGTTTGTAACCATAGCCCGTTGCGTATATTTGATGCGTCAGTCTCACACTTTTAGGGCCTAACACTCTCCGTCAATTTTGGATAGTTTAATCCATTAACTACGTTAATAGGATCATTTGAATTCTCACCAGAGGTGGTTGTACCTATTTTTGAACTAGGTGCCCCTTTTTCTTGGTACTGGAAACTTCCAACTGGTGAAGAGACTATTGTCTCAACAGTTGTTGCCTTCAAGGGGGTCTTAATGATGTAACCACCGTCCAACTGTGTAACTATTGTCTCTATAGTTGTAGTAGCTGCCCCACTTGAAATACCTGCCAATGTCTTTTGAGACACAGGAGATGTTGCCTCCTATGCTTATGGAATAGCAACGATTTCTGAGCTTGCCCTAGTCACTTGTTGAAGTGTACTCTTTGTAATTTGTTATTGAGAGGAACTAGGTATGTGCAAGTCAACTGTATCAATTGCATCAAGAAAATTTTGGAATGATGATGGGATTGTTTTAGTGGGTGGTGGAGTTAAAAGAGAAGCAGCCCTGGGATAGGGGCTTGGGAAGAGATATTCAATTGAATCATCTCCCTCTTGACTTGGTTCCCCTGTGCTTACAACATTCTCCTTTTGTGAGGATGAGTGAGGAGTTTGGATAGGTGGAGATGATTGCATCCGTTGTTAGGAAGTAACAACAGATGTTGCTGCATATGTGTTACAGTAGGTACCTTTGGCATCTCAACCCCCAGAGATACCTTTTTTGGTTTTTCTTTTTGATATGGAGATGGGAATGGAAGTGGTTTTTGTGGAAATTTCTGTTGTGTGTTCCACAGTGTTGGGTTGTGCACTGTGGTCACCAAGAGGAGTGGGCTCAGCAACAAATGTTGCAACATCTGCTTCTTGGTTTTGCAAAATATTTTCTTCGCCCACATTTTCTTGACTTTTAGTCATTATGTGAGTAAAGGTTTCGTTTGAAAGACTGTTAACTTCAAGAGCTTAACCCTGTTCAAAAATTTATTGTCTTTAAACATTTTCCAGCTAAAAGCTTAACAATCTTGGATATAAAAGAAAAGGATTGCCAGTTCCCCTCTTGATTGCTTTTATGTTTGCTGCCAAATCCATAAGGGATAGTTTGTAATCTTAATTTCTCAAGATAGCATACCCCAGACACTGGATTTTAGGGGTATTTCATTAAAAGTTGCGGTCTTTGTAGAAAAGCAAACCAAGAGTGTATGGAAAAAGAATTTCATTTCTGGTCGGAACTTTAGTTTAAAAAGTGTTTCTCTCACCATTTGAACTGCATAACCCATTTCTATGAACTCATGTTGTAAGTCATTTTTGGGGAAAGTTTCCATACCTGCCAAATCTTGTAGTCTGAACATGTTGGAAATGTATTCTGGAGTTATCTCAACATGTTCTTTACTGAGTGTAAAGGTGATGATGTAGGGCTTCTTGTTTTGAAGTAAAAATTTTTCATTTTCCCAAAATTCCCTAGGGGTGGATAGATAAATGGGGGCGTTTACAGTGAGTATATGATGGTATTTTGATGAAGTGATGGTGTCAATGATGGAATGAAAGACCGTGTTTTTGCTGTGTTTTACAAGATACGGCAAGTAATTGTGGGAATATTTCAATTCAAGAGCCATGTTGAAATTTGGTCAAATCTTTTGAAAATCTTTTAACATATAATCTTTTGATTGAGCACAAAGTTTGTTGAAAGCAAAATCAGAGTTTTTCTCTTTTGAAATGCTTTGATCTTGATAAGTATGGGTGATAGATGTAAACTCTATTTATCAAGGGTTTTATAGGGTTTGAGGATCAAGGATGCTAGTGTGGCCAACGGTTACCTTTTTTCTATACGTGGCCAGTTGTCATTCGATGTTGCAAACCACTGTTCAGGAAGTGAGTCCCATTGTGGAAACCATTTGAAGAAGGAAGATAAGGTCTTTTTTTCAAAATATATGTTTGAAACCTTTGTTGGGCCTCAACAAACGTTAGAATACCCAAATCAGTCGTTGATACATCTGTTTGACCATGGAAACCCATGTTTGAAACCATCGTTGGGTTAAACAGACTTTTTAAGTGAAAAATAGTGGTAGGTTTTGACAAACAGTGGATCTATGGACCTTTTGTAGTCAAACAGTGGGTGTTGAATTAGTGGTTCTTTGTCTCAAACAATGGTTAACCAAGGTTAAACAGAGTTTTGAACCACTAAAACAAATGTTTTACTCTTTTGAACAAAGTTTTGTTTTTGGTGATTTTTCACAATCTTTTATTGGTTTTAATTATGTTATCCCATGTACTTCTCAGCTTCCAAGCTTAGTTTTATTGATATAAGGATTCGATTTCGCATCAAAAAATTCATTTCGAGTTTCGTCAGTTTTCACCAACTTTCCATATTTAGACCAAAACGCGCGAATAATTGATTAAATCAAATTTCTGGTCGTTTATGTTAGCCCCTGTATTTCTCAGCTTCCAAGCTCAGTTTTATTGATACGAAGATTCGATTTTGCATGAAAATTCATTTCGAGTATCATCAGTTTTTGCCCATTTTCCATATTTAGACGAAAACGCGTGAATAACTGATTAAATCAAATATCTGGTCATTTATGTTAGCAATTTCTGTATTTCTCAGCTTCCAAACTCAGTTTTATTGATATAGGGTTTCAATTTTGCACAAAGAAATTCATTCCGATTTTTGTTAGTTTTCGCCCACTTTCCTTATTTACACGAAAACGCGTGAATAATTGACTAAATCAAATATTTGGTCATTTATTTTAGCAATTTCTGTATTTCTTACCTTCCAAACTCAGTTTTAATGATACAGGGTACGATTTTGCAAACCGATTCGCACTTATTCAAACATCTGTTGAGCCCAACAGATGTAATTCCAGTGGGGTTTTGTTAGGTTTCAGTAAAGGATTGCAATGGTTTAAGTTTCGCGGTCTAATTTTAAGAAAATGGTTAAAACCCAATTGTGTTCTTGAAGATAAAAACAGTGGTGGTTGGGATGGTCAATAATTGGTTTGATTATAGATGTTTACATGACAATCGACTGGTATGATGTTAAATCTCCATAATTGTGACTTCAATGCAGTCAAAAAAGGCACCCAATTGTTACTCAGAACGTAAATTGAATTCAGGTTGATGTTGGGTCGGTCCGCGTTCAAACAGCGAAGGTGAAAGAGTTGGGTTTGTCTTCCGGTTGAAGTTAAATATAATAGAATCTGGGTTATAACACCAAACGAAGGATGGCCGGATGGTTTGGCTTGCTGTTGTTGATACATCACCCGGGTAAGGGCGTGGGTTCGAGTCCCGACCCTTTCCTTCCGTTTCCTTCATTCACTTTTTAATTTTTAATAAATGGGAGAAGGGTTTCTATGTTGAGCTTAAATATAATTTGATTCTGGTATATACCAAGAACTGTGCAACTCAATTGGTTAGCGTCTTGACAGTTTCTCTTGAAGGTGTATGTCACACCCCGATTTTTCCACATCTGTCACCGGTGGGCCCGGTGGGGTATCGTGACGTAGTTGATATCATCATGGTCAAACATACACAGAATAGCACAGCGGAAGTCTTGGAATATATAAAATATTATTACAACTCAAGTGTCTGAAAATATCAAAGTATTTATTATAAACGAGTTCGTAATATCAAATCCACAGGTGGATCGTTACAGGATATATAAAATGAAGCTTAGCAGACTTTATGGCATCTTTAAGGATTTGCAAGATCCTCTTTTTCGACACCGAGCAACTCCCAGCCTATTACGAGTAGTACCTGCCACTTAGACTTTGGAAAATACGTCAGTTTTCACTGGTAAATACAACTTAACCGACTCATTTGAAAAGAGTTTATGAAAATTGATTTAAGTGTACAAGGCACAAACCATTTATAACTTGGGACAATCTTTAATAAAATCTTGTATACTGTTTCACATGTTTGTCATACATATGGGGCCGGTCTAGAAGCCGGTCATGATTAACTGACTCACCACTTAAAAACCCACGAAGGAGTTATCCCCAACTTGTGGGTTAATTATACTTAGCATTTGCATCTGTCGGGTGTATGCCTACACCCCGTGCATAGGTCGTGGCCATTTTTAACTTTAATGAGCCAAGGATATCCAGGACACGGTCGTTAACCCCCAATGCTTATGTTATCAAACAACACAGATTTAAACGGGTTATGCAGATTTATTAAATCACAATTCGACTGAATGATCTCATACCCGACCAAGCGGTATTCTTATGATACCGTATCCCAAGCCCGTATAAGGGAAAATAAGTTAAGAGTATTTACCTGAGCTAATACTTGATTCACATCATAATAACTCAGTCGTATCCAATCTATCTAAATGCAGGTAGCTTTTACCGGGTGGCTCTAATCTGGAGTGATGGTAATATATAACCAAATTCAGAATGCTATCGGTCTTATTTAAGTCATAGACCTTGACCGACTAGCTTAAAGTATCTAAAGCGGTACGACACGCTAGAATAAGTGATGACTGGAATAGAATGTTATTTAGACCCAACAAGTATGAATACTTGTATATTATGGGTAAACTAAACATATTCCGGATTTTGAGACAAAAACGATAAGGTTTAACCCGTTTCGGCAAACATACATAAACTAGTTACATAAACCGATCCGAACGCGTAAAATGCGTAACGGGTAACCAAATGAATCATATACAAGTTCCATATGTTATTATGCTTAGAATATGTCAATACATCAGTAGAATGTCAACATATATGCCCAAAAAGTATTTAAAACCATTTTAAGTCCCGTAGGGGCATTTTGGTCATTTTAATACTTATAAAAGAGATTTTATAACAAACTAAAGTTCTGGTCCTTTCTAATCAGTAAAAATATTTATTTTATCTCATTATATCAGTAAGATACCATACATATGTGAGGTTTACCATTTATGGCCAAACTATGCCCCGAAAGGGTATTTTGGTCATTTCACATATGCTTTTACGGGCATTTTTGGAAGTCTGAGTTCACGACTTATGCCTACTGTAATAATATTAAAATTTGTTTAGAAATTCAGTAGGTAACAAGTCTTAGGTGTTAATTATGGTTTAAAACCATACTATGCACCTAAATAGCGTATAAATCGCTAATTGACGATAATTAAGGGGTTTTATAGAAATCAGAGATTTTGATTAGTTTTGAATGCCCAAAATAATTTATTTAATGTATGAAATCAGTAGGAAAAGGTTTGGCATTCAAATCAATCGTTAATCTCATTTTATGCATGAAAAGGGTATTATCGTCATTTATCGAATTACATAAGAACTCCATGATACGGTCAGATTATAATCTGACCAAACATTCCATCAATCCCTAAAAATAATATCTTAACAGTAGGTAATGAGTTTTGAGTCCAAATCCAAGTTTAAACATGCCTTATGCAAAATATCGCAATTTACCTAATTAAAAGCTTCTAATTACGATATCGGGCAAAACTCCTATTTGGGACCAAGAATTGATGTCAAATTTTCGGGACAAGCTTAAACATCAGTAACAAGGGTTTTTGTCCTCTCACATTTCTAAAAATCTCATTCTTATATCAAAAGGGCATAATGGGCGTTTATAAGCATAATAGCGGAAACTAGCGTATAATTCAAACCACAAGGATCCATGCAATATAACTTCAGAGGGTTATACTACTGAATAATATGGTCCTAATGGAGGCTTAAAACATGGAAGAATCAAGCTTAATCGGGTCAGAACTGAAAAGTCAAAGCAAAGTCAAGCTTTTGCGACTTTCGGTTATAAACTGACCTTAGACTATAAATTGTCGGGTTAGGACGGATAAGATATGATTAAATATTGATTACCAAGTCATTTGAATGCTAAAATATAATTTAGAACCTCTGGTTCATTAATCTTAATCATATTTGCAATTTCTGTCCAGTTTGACTTTTTGTCGAACTACTTTGACCCGACAATTGACCAGTCAAACGATAAAATTAAGGGATGCCCTTTTAAGGGTTCACCACCTATACTAATGTGGTTCTATAACTACTTTCAATTTAATCAGAAGTTAACCTATGCATGATCAATTCAAAAGTCAACCTATATTTACACTAAGTTTGACTCTAGGGTAATTAAGCTAAATTAAACGACTAATTACGTAATTAGGGGCTTACCTAGGGTCCAAGAGATCTTTTCTACACTTGAGAGTCTTTTCCTATCAGCTGGAAGCTCCAGAGCAATCCATAAGTGAATTGTTGCAAGTGTGTGCACATGAACTCAAGAACTAGCTCCTTTATATAGTGAATTACTTGATGCTAGATCACTTCCAGGTGTAATGGAACACCCTAGGATCATCCCAAGTGGCCTAGCTAATGTTTACAACCGACTTATAGCCCTATAGACTGATAATGGCGAGTTCAAGGCGAAAGAACGTGCAAATCCGTAGCTGCATGTGATTTTTCTGTTACTGGTACTAGCTAGCGCACCGCTACACTAAAAGTGTAGAGGTGCGCTACCCTTCTGCAGCACACAATCTTTCAAAAGTTGACAGTTTTGACCCCTGAACGCGTATCGTTGAGTTTTTGGCACATTTAACCCCCCGTTAACCCTGTTTCTAAGCTCTACCAGGAAGTTAAAGTATATTTAACTTCAACCATGCTCAAAAACATGTCGGATGTCGGTTCGTTTGGTCGTACGGTCACGTTGTTCGTCTAACTACGACGAAACACGTACGAACGCGAAAAATGATCCAAACGACGCGAGGAATGGAATTTTATCAAGCCAAACACTAAAATAAAATATTTTAGTGCTTACATAAATTTTTGGGTGTCCGGATATATTCAGAACGTGAGATATGCGCGAAAGTGCAAACTTGTGCACTTTTTGACACTTTTAGTCCCTGCTTGACATAAAAGTTTATTTTTGCGCACCGAACACCTCTAAGCCCATATCTAAGCTATAAAAAGATATTTAGGGCATGTTTAACTTAGGGTCATATTCCGGTAGGTCCGTTACCCTACGAATCGGCATACTTTTGTAGTTTGACGCAATTAGTCCTTTAATTGCGCAAAGTAGCGCGAAACGTTGTTTAATGTTATCCAAGCCTTCCATGGCCCATAATGGGTACTACAAAGCATATAATTAAATATTACTACACTCCCGTTCGCTTAATGGTCGCCGAGAGGCGTAGAATTACAAGTTGACGCTTTTGGTCCCTCTAATGCGCAAACTTGCACATATCATCATTTAAAAGCATCGAAGCCTTATCTAATCCATGTTAGGCATTCTTGAGGGTATTATAATATATCATGATGTTTCGGGTTCGTTAAAAGGTCATTCAGAGGTATAATTAAACATGTTGACGCTTTCAACCCTTTGACGCGCAAACTTCCACAAAATTCTGCATACGGCTCCTCTCATCCAACAAGTGGCTCGTTTGAGAATACGGACACCGTATAAGGTTACTCAGAGGCCTAGTTTAGGCATGTTAACACTTGCAGTCCTTCTAAAATCAAGGTTTTCGATTTTTACGAATTTAGTCCCTCATAGTCAACGTTTGACTTTATTAGGGTTCATTACACGTGTCACCACATCATTGGACACGATTTTACGAGGTGTTACATCCTCACCCCCTTAAAAGAAATCTCGACCCCGAGATTTGCTCAAAAAGATGGAAGTACTTTCTATCATGTAATGGACTTAACTTCCATAGAAATTTTGGGACCTTTACAGGTATTCCAGTTGACCTAGTCCATAGGTACATGCTCCTATTCGGAGTTTCTTAAACTGTTGATCCTTGATCGATATAGGTCTTTCAATGGACCTCAGGTTTTCATTAATCTATACGTCCTTACAAGACATGGCTAGAGATTTATCAGCTAGGCATCTACTTAAATTAGTAATGTGGAACACATCGCAAATTCCACCAAGCTCCTTAGGCAAGTTCGGCTTATGAGCTATATTGGCATCACATTCGATGATCTCGAATGATCTATATATCCAAGGCTTATCTTATCCTTAACTCATCAGCGTGGGTCGCATTGCGAGCTCCACTAAGCTCCTTATATAGGTTTTAGATTATAGGCTATAGACCTTTGTTGTATTCGATCTCCGAATGTTCTTATGCATCAGGACTTAACTTATCCTGCGAATTTAAAATTTAGCATACCCTTCTTAGGGTGATACATTCGATTGAACCTTATTCCTTATTAAGGGCTTAAGAAGGTTACAACTTTTCTAAATCCTCAATTTCCTGCCGTTTTGCTGGCAAATTTAAGATGATTACGAATTCGAATGATCTTATTTGTTGTTTCCAATGCAACTTTCAGATCCTGGTATTTGGACTTACCAATCTATTGTTCTAAAAATAGATGTTTAATATTCCATCTATACAAGGTCTCCAAAGGAGTAGCCTTGATACTTATATAATACTATCAGTTATAGGAGAACTTAATTAGGGTGAGATAGTTATTTCATTACTATCCGATTCAATCAACTATCCTCATGGTTAGTCGAACAAGTCGACGATCCTGGGCAGCTAGTAATGATTCTCAATCGTTTCTTAGTTAGGTTGCAATAGCCCATGCACAGGCGTATTGCATTGTGCTTTCTTTTATCCATCACCATCGGAGTTCTTAAGATGATGAGTTAGACTATTCAAGTCTTTCTCCAAAAACTCATTTGGTTAGATTTCAGTTCTTTCATTTCTATTGATACCGACTGATATAGAGTTTCTGTAACAGATACAACTCTTAATAGGGTGCAAATCATAATTTCATCTTGCCTCTCAAGAGATGAAACAGGGTAGTTCTACTGAGAAGATATCAATTTATCTAAATATGATAGAGATAGCTCAATCTTTGACTTTGCTCCACTTACTGCTGCTTGTGTCATGTAAATGACACATCTGTTTTTCGAGTGCATGGATGCCTTAAGTAGAGACGCCTACTCAGACATTTCTATTTATGGATATCTTCTTTGAATACCACTAGCTGACTTTAGTACAATATGACCATTGGAATATCTTGGTGGCCCCATGCATTAAATTTCCATACTGATCAGGCATGGACATAATCTATGGGACGCACCGGGATACACAAATCCTCATATGGCGCTTTTGTCAATCATAGTTGGCACTCGCAGTTGATAAAATCAATGAGAAAAGAAAGTAAATTAAAATAACATATTTTGTCGTACTCTATTCCAGGGAAGAGTACTTTTGGATTATACAGAAAGAGTATTGCCGATAATAGAAGAATCGGTCTCTCAGATTTCATTGGTAAGTTCTACCTGACTTAAAATCTGAGGTTCTTATGAATACTATCATAAGTTTGCCGAGCTTATGGTCTATTAAAGACTTATTATTTTTGCCTGTATTTAAAACAGGATACTGGGCAGAAATTATCATTGTCCAAATGATAAGAAAAGTACTGGATAACATCATGTACTCTCTATTGACATTCATCAGGTGAGTTTAGGCATTTCCTTTCTTAGCCTTTCCAGACTTAGCTGCGCCTCTTTGGCAGCTTTATGGCATTCAGTCCTAATATGGCCTTTCTCACCACAGTCGTAACAGACTGTATTCTTTCGGTCCCTACATTCATGGGACTGATGACCAGTTTCTTTGCGAATGCACACTGCTTTGGTCTTTGCTCTATTTGACACTGTCCTTAGTGCCTTTTATAGCAATTCTTACATACAGGCTTCTTGCTGAACTTATGATAGTTCTTATTAAGCCCGTAATTTGCTCTTTATCTTTGATTTCTGGGAGTTATCCTCCTCCCTTGGTTCATCCTTCTCATTTGGAGTGTGAACCATGCTCTCTTTTCATGAGCAATTGAGTGTAGCTCTGAATGAGCTTTAGAGCGAGAAGTAATCGGTTCTTTGAATTGTTTCATGACCTTCTCCATGGCCTTTCAAACTACTGTGTCAATCACAGTTTGGAGATTAACTCCATTAATATTGAGGCTTACGTTTGTAGCTTTATTAGCTTTTGTCGCCTTAATAGTATCGCGACTGCTACTCACCTCATTCGAGTTCTCCATACTCGAAACTTGGTATTAACCACTATGTTAAGCAATTTTCTAGTCATCATCCTGATGACCTGGTATAGATCAGCCACGGCATCCAAAAACCGTAGAGGCTATTATTTTCCAAACATTCCTAATGAATGTTATTTAAATGTATATCCATTCCATTTAGCCTAGGTCACAAAAGGACCGCTAATGGTACTTAAGGTTTGGAGCGAGTCCATAACCTGTTCGACAGAAGATCATAATGTCACAACAGTCTTTGTCAGAAAGACGAATACGAATAGCTCGAAGGCTAGCCTTACATGACTTTCATTATATATATATACATATGGCATAGATGCCCGTTACGAGGGACGTAGAGAAGTATGGCATAAAGCCTAGTCATGCAAGACACAATGATTAGATGGCACGAAGTCCTTGTCGTAAAGGACATTTAGATGTGGCTCAACGTGGCCTCGTCATAATGACGTTATAAGGTATGGCGCTAAGACCTGTCACGGGGGACATTTATCAAAGCTGGCACAAAAGGCCTGTGACTAGGAATGTTAACATTTAATAAGCTAACTTGTCACGAATGTCAAACTATAGTACAATGACTTGTCATGGATGACTTTAAAACATATCTTATTGTTTTGTCACCAAGGACATTAGTTTATAAGCCACAATCTTATCGGATTAGGGGCTTCCAGGTTTGAACATAGTTCTTCACCTTTGGACGAGGAGTCATAAACTACAACTGTCATTGTCTCTAAAGATGACTTATTTGGCACAAAGGTAAACTAATTGACATCACTAATGGATGTTCATATATCATCATTGCATTTGATGATATCAGTCATGATCATGCTGATCATATAGACTGTTAGGGTTGGGTAGGACCCACCCTTTGGATAGGGGATTATGAGGATCACCACTATCTTTGTCTTATTGACAATAGAGAAAAATGTAGCTCGTAGGCATTTCATCGCTAGGGATGTTAATATTATGATTATCATATTGATGATACTAGTCAAGATCGCAATGATCCTGTAGATTATGGGTTTTGAGCATGGCTCACCCCCTTGGGCAAAGAATCACAAAAGATTACAATTGCCTGGTCTCAGATGGACAATATAATATAGCCCTTAGGCTAAACATCATTAAGGATGTCAGATTTAATCATCGCATTGATGATTTTTGTCATGATCGCATTGACCATGTAGACTATTAGGCTTGAGTACAGTTCATTACCTTGGACTGGGGATCATAAAGATCACAATGTCAATGTCATAGAGACGTCCTCATAAGGCTTGTCTCAAAGGGCAGTTAGATGGCACAAGAGGCCTTGCCGCATGGATAATTAAAATAGAATCAATGATCTCTTGGATCAGTGATCTTTAAGGGTTGAACATAGTTCATCGCCTTTTGACAAGAAGTTTATAAAATAGGACTATCATTGTCATGAATACACCTTCGCCCACAGGCATACATCTTAACTGGATGTTTTGATGTATTCTTCATACTGTTGTCTGATAGCCATGATTCGAATTGATCATTTAGGCTATTAAGGTGGCTTGGAAAAGTCCAAGTGCTTTCGGAAGCTAGTGTGGTCTCTTAAGTCACACAGCCAGGAATGTTAACATATTCTCAGATGTTAACAAAGATTAATTATCTTAAGAGGGTTCTACCATCACAGCCATGTTCGTAGACATATAGGCTAGGTTATACCATTAAGAGGATCTTTTGAAATTTTCAGCTGATCGATAAAGTTCGAGTAAAAATTTGGAACTATCGCGGAATAAAGGACGAAATGAATACCTACATAATATCTTTCGAAACTTTCCTAGACTATTAGGAATTTACAATAGTGCGTCAATCGGGACTTCTATTAATATATTTGTCCATAGAGAACTAAGATGAAAAATTATAAGTCCGTATAAGGGCTATAAAATATTACAAATTTATATAAGAGTTATAATGAAATATCGATGTCCTCAAAGGGACTATTTCGAATAACGTATCCCCAAGGGATTTTAATAAAATAACATGTCCATTAAAGGACTATATTGGTACAGGGTGCACACAAAAGGGCTTTGCTGTACCGATGTCCTCACAGGGACTTTATATTGGAAGATACGTCCTCAATGGGACTTATTAATGAAATATCATATCCTTGAAAGGACTATAGCAAAATATCATATCCACAAGGGATGTTAGTGTAATAATTTGTCCATAAAAGGGACTTCGACGAATCAGCAGGTCCATGAAGGGACGATGATGAGATAATATGTCCTTGAAAGGACGATAATGAATTATTATGTTCGCCAGGGAACTTTGGTAAAAATAATATGTCCACGAAAAAGACTTTTAAGGAAATACTATGCCCATGAAAGGACTCTGCAGAAATATAATGTCCTTGAGGGAATGTATTGAAAGATAATGTCCATAAAAGGACTAAATAGCAAATGCCCATAAGGGGTCTTAAGTCGAAAAAGGTATGTCCTCACGGGGACTAAATAGAAAAGATAGGTCCTTACTAGCGTTTAGTCAACATAAGCAAGCCAAGAATAACTAGGACATAGAGGTGATACCTTGGATTCTAATACTTGGTCACCACAATGAGGATAAGTAGATAATCTTATAGAAGAAATAAGGGAGTTATTGCACAGGTGCTTATATTCAATTAAAATGGAAGTTTTTACAAACTAGGCACCTAGCTCGGTTGGCTAGGCGCGCGAAAGGGTGCGGCCTAGACCCAGGTTCGATTCCGGGGACGGCCAATTCCACCATTTTTTTTTCTCTTTTGAGTCTTATGTATGCAACCAAAAGTTTGCTAAGCTTATGGTTTACTAAGGGTCTATTAATGGTATTCAAGGTTTCAAAGGTTAAGGAATGATATGGATCACGAATTGGGTTTGACGGATATAATCCAATTCTGGAATTTCAAAATTTAAAGGTAAGAAATAGGGATCATTAGGATCCACTTGTATTATTTTCAATACAGGAGCCTCAGGGACCACCTGGTATGGACTCCACTGATGCAGACTTTAAAATTTTTGAGCCTCAGGGACCTTCGGTATGGACTCTGAAGTCTGATTCCAATTTATATGGGTTTGGTTTTAGGAATGAATCCATAAAGGTCTTCCTCCACACCGGTCGCATGCTTATTTTAGCCGTATTTGTGAAGCCTGGCATTCCTTGGCTTCGGATGAGGAGAATCCCTATCAACGGCTT